>JAMLFY010000013.1:4880681-5018608 GCA_030441495.1 Dalbergia oliveri | reverse complement strand
TTTGTACAAAGTTCGATAAAAATGTTAAGTAGCTCATTAAAGGTTTTGTTTAAGAAAATTAATCATATGTTTTCAAAGAGCTCTAAGTTACCCTTGCCAACCTTAAAGTTGGTTTACGAGAATTACTCTAGATTGAAACCCATGAGCAATACAATGAAAAATATGAGTAGTTATTTTTATGTTTGCCTTGATAAGTGTTGATGTTTATCTCTTAGTCCATTTTCTTGAGTTTGATGATGATGTTCAAACCATAAGACTTCTTTGAAGACTTGGTGCTAAGAACCCTAAAGCTCACTTTATATTGTTAGATACACGTTGGGTTAAGGCTATTGATGTCCCTCTAAAGTCTTGCATGAGCTCTAGTTAAGATAAAACAAGCTTGCATTCATGTTTAAGTTTATGTCTTGCATATCATGTTTACTTTTGATGCCATCACTAAGTTCTCAAGAATAAATAAATGAACTTGCATTTCATGTTTAAATTTCCAAGCTTGCACTTCATGTTTATATTTCAAGTTATCACTTAATCTTTAAAGATAATAATGAGGTTGCATCTCATATTTATTTTATGCTCTCACTTTATGTTATAATGAAGAATAAAACAAAGTGCATAGCATGTTTATGTTTATGTCGTCACCTAAATACTCTAGAGCTCAAAGACTTGCCCAAGTATCACAAGTAAAGTTTAGAAAAGGAAGCTTTCCATGAGTGCCATTTCGGCCTTGTGATGATAATGATGGACTTGATATGATTTCATCTAATCATAAGTGCCAATAGCCTATGTCTTGGAATTTTCCTAAGCTTAGGTGAACTTAGAAAGCATTATGAACATGATTCTATGATTTAAATCCTTTTTATGGGCAAAATAAATTAGCTACTGCCCTTGCTCATGTTTACATGATTTTAATAAGATAAATTAGTTTCTAAAGGAGTTTGAGTTCCTAAAATTATTTCAAGAGAAAACTAGCAACTTATATGAACATAAAACATGAATTTAGGTGATTATGTGTGATGTACATTTCAGTTCCTGCTGTCCTTTGGCCACGTATTAATTCTATTTTATGGAGTTAAATCTGTAAAATTATGTTTGAGTGAAGAAGGACCGATTTAGGGGTGTTAGGAAAGAATAAGTAACTAGAAAGAACTTGAAATGAGAATTCTAGAACACTTGGACACAAGAAATGTAAATTCTGTTTCAGGAATAATTGAACTTAAAGGAAATGGTTCATAATTAGTGAATATGTGTAGGAATCCCTAATAATTGGTTTAGGAATTGAATATAGAGCCTTAGGCGAAGATAGAACTTAGAAAGGTTAAAGATGTAGAATTTAGAACCCCTTAATCGAACTATACTATCCTGCGAATTATACAATGCGTTGGAAGAGTTAGTAGTGAGCATAAATATTATAAAGAATTACAAGTGGTGATCCCCTAGGTGTATCAAAGATCTATAATGGGCATTAGGATAACTAAAACACAAGCTTTAAGACCGTAAGGGCCAAAGCATAAGATACTATAAGATAGGAGCATACGTAAGTAAATGATCAAGTGAACATATATTTATGTTATGTTGAAAGCATGTGATAGTATTCATGTTATGTGTATGAGAATATGTGAATTTATGATGTGATTGTTATGATAATGTGGCATGCGTGATTGAGATGCATAAGGATATAAGATGATGATGAAGTGGAGGAATGTGTTTATATGACTTTAAAAAATTTACTTAACTGAATATTGCATGAGAAATATGTGTTCAGTGAGTTATGTAGCATGACTCAAATTTGAGGAAATTCGTTGTACATCCATTATGCCGTCTAATTTCCATCAAATTTGAGAGACTTAAGAATGTTTTTGAAAGTGAGATTTTAAAGGTGACATGCGGAGACGCATTTCTCCCTGACATGAGGAGAAGAAAACTCGTGGAGGGTATAGTCGTGGAGCCATATCAAATCAATGTCACTAGTCTTAACTAGTTGATGTGTTTCGTAGACTTGAGACGTACTTCTCCCCTCTACCGGTGAGGAGAAGGTAAAACCGTGAGGGCATTGAACATTAGCTTGCCAAAGCGGACAAGTCATTGGTCTTAACCAGTCTGATGCGTTTCGAAGAAGGAAAAAGTCCCATGATGGGTGATCCTTAGGCCCCCTACCCGTACTCCGGAGTCGGGATTATTATTGATTTGATTATGTTACGCTTATCAAGAGGATAAGTAAGAACTAGTAATGACTAGTTGAGGTATGAGCTCATAGCCTAGTGTTTAGGGTGGTGATAATACCAAGTTTGATACCTTTGTGTCACAAGTTTGAGAAAGAGAAAGGCGTTCATGAGAAACTATATGCCACTTATTTGATGATAGATTACCGATGACATGTTTTATTGGTTTGTTTGCATAAAGTATTGCCATGCATTCATGTCTTGCTATGCGCATACATGCATTAAGATTCATCATAAAAGACACGGACCTTGGATAATTACTTTTATAAAACCTCATAATAGACCTTTGCATGTTAAATCTTTTCATAATAAACCCAAGGTTCCTTGGGACATAAACGATGACATTAGGATAGGAGAATTCCCTATGAGATTCTTTAGTAAGATTCTCACCCCTTCTTTTTCTCTTCCCATTACGTCTTCAAATCTCGATGACGTGTAACATCCTCCCAAGTACAACCCCATCCTTAAGTCATGGTATCATACTCAAGAGTTGTTACTTATATTCGCGGACCTTTCTTAATTATCTATAATAAGGGTCAATAAATACGTGTTAACTAACTCGTGGTTCTATCGAGATATATAGCCAGAAACAACTTATTTATTTAATACAAATCAAGTACAAAAGGAAGCTCTTCTAAGAGCTTTCAGTACATCCGTTATCTCTTATGTTTTACACATATACATACACTTAAGTACAAAAAAACACAAGTTCTCTACTAACTATGAAAATCCACTTGATCTTCTCCTGCGGCCTCACCGTCTTCTAGATCAACCTGGGACGACACGGAAAAACAAATACATAGGGGTGAGAATTCTAACATTCTCAGGAGGCGTTCCCAAAACATATACTGAAGTTCATGTCATCGTTACCGCCAAGCCACTTCGATTTATTTAACAAAAGGTGATCATGCATTACATAATGACTATTCATTTTTAAAGTTCAAAATCTATCTTTTCGAAGTGGGTTACTTTTAAGAAAAACCAATCACTTAATACACCTCTACCGTCAGCTCATACTCATAGTAAGTTATGGCAACCAAGAAGAACCAATATACACAAATATGTACATGCCCAATGTAATGAAATTCATCTTTGATTTCCCTTGATGAATCAAAAGTATCACATCCCTCTCTATTTGCCTTCGACAAGCCAAAAGGATCTCAATCCACTTCATTTGCCTTTGACAAGTCAAAAGGATCTCGTGTCATTATTTGCCCTTGACAAGTCAAAGAGGATCTCATGTTTCATTATTTGCCCTTAACAAGTCAAGAGGATCTCAAGTTTCTTGTGATTATAGAATTTAATTAGTACATCATTCACTGCATGCATAAAACACATACAGGCATCCATTCACAACGAAATTCTCATTTGTATCTTATAAATCAATCTTTTAAACTATCTAGTATGCATTCATATGTCACAAGACATACAGCCAAAAAGGTAACATCAAGTACTCATGTCATTCTAGAACCAAAAATTCCATTACTTCATCAATTCAAATCATTGTTGCATTTCCAGCATAATGGCAGATTTTACACCATTGTAACACGAATTATGTTGCCCTTCAAACAATCAATTCAGAGGCTATAAAAATTTCACATGACACTTCAATGTGTCTAAAACAACCTGTAAAAATTTCAGGGCAATCAGAATTATATAACCACTTCAATAAAATAGGCAAATCTGGTGGTCAGAAGCCACAAATTCATAGACTTGTGTTCTCAAAATATTTAGCCCTAGAATTGATGGAATCATGGTACAAGAAAATTCACAGAGGTATTTCAACATGTTATTAGTCTTGTGTAAAAATTTCAGGAGCTATCTCAATCAATTGCTATGATTAAAAATTCGGGAAAGTTTGTCACTTTCTCAACAATTCAGACAGCAGTTACAATTGGTTTCTAATTTTTTGAGGCATCAAACCTTAGAATTAACCCCTAAGAAAATTCATGTGTTTATTATAAGAGGTTAGCTACAACATATAATTTTCATGGCTCATGCAACCACCCACAAAATTTCCAGAAAATTCGTAAAAATTCTGATTATACAAGAAATCAGAGCAACCTAGTTCCAATTTCACTTGAGAGAAAACCCATTTTAAAACCATCCAAACACAACACAAAAATTCATACATCAATATCAATATGTTAACCATCAATATCATCAAAATTTTCGGAATTAGGGCAAGCCAAACAGAATTGAAAAATTTCACAAGAAAAGGAGCAAAACCCTACTTTGAGAGCTCTTGAGCTCTATGCTCCAAAGGATGCTCTAGAATGCTTTTGCTTCACTTCAAAGCTTCCCCACCAACATCAAACCCTTCCTTTAACCTCTGATTGTGTGCCCTCAAAGTTGGAAAAAGTGATGGATTCAAATTATAATCGGTTAGATTTGTAGGTTATGATGAATAGAATAAGTTTAGTGAAGAGAGTTTGTGGTTTTAGTGACTTTGAGCTAGGGTTTTGCAAGCTTGAAGCTTGTTAATGGAGTTTGAGAGGAAGAACAATGGAGGAAGGGTTCTTAGAGAGGTCTGGCCGAAATTGTGATGAAGGGAATGATAAGATGTTGATATTTTGAGTTTAGGGCAAAATACATAGAATTTTCAAGTCCAAAATGTTTTTTTTGAAGATAATTAGTGTAATTTTGTGCAATTCCTATTGGTTAGTCATAAAGGTGTAATTGTGTGGCACATCTCAAGCCACACACTTGTCCTCCTTAGGTGGCATTGCTCTGCAAGTTTCATTCGTGTAAGAACTCACGGAAATCTCGCCGAGGGAAACACGTACCCATTAATCCGATATTATCCGAAATTAATTTTAAGTATAAAATTATCATTCCAGATATTCCTAACCTCATTCCCATGTTTCCCTAATTTCAGGCACTCTGGGGCCCGAATTAGGGTTCAGCTTCCAGGCCCATGGGGCCCACAAGGTTACTATTCAGGCCCGAAATTTTTTTTTTTTACAGGTCCGTTGGGCCGCCCTCATCATTGCTAAACTATTATATTTTTGAAATTATGATTAATAAAGCTCAAATTAATTTTTAATTAAATTTTAGGGTGTTACAAACGTCATTCATGGTCTTCATTGACACGCCAATTTGGAGGTGAACTATGCCCACAATCATCAGCTGATCATTTTGAGGGTCATTGTGCTATCCGCATTTCCATTGCAACATGGGCACCAATCGTGCACTCAGTTTCCAGCTTTTCCCTTCACTCTGACCTCACCGTATGGCGACGACCCTACCTTCGAATGAAAAACTCGACCCGCGACTTAGCAAATTCGTCATGCCCGCCCTTCCCTTTCTGGTGCGCGACTATTTGAGTATGTTCCTCGCTCGAGGCGTTCCGAGACCGAACCATCGGAGGACTCCCCCACCCACATCTATCGGAGGGATCCATCTCGACGGTCCCCATGGACATTGGGAGGTTAGGAACACCCGATGGGCTTTGAGGCCAGCCTCGATGCCCAAAGATGCACCCACATCGAGGAGGTCACATCCATCCCCCTTTCCGCTTGCACGCACTCAAGGAGCTCGCGTAGTTCATTGGGTACATACCTTCTAAGGATGAGGACAGCGTCACCAAAACTTTCTTTCCAAGGCTGGGTATGTAACACTCTAGTAATTAACCAAATACACCTAGGTTGAATTGGATTAATGACTAGACTTTACTCTTTGCTTTGGTTCTTTCATCATATTTTGAAAATACTTAGTGAAATTACGAGCCATTTTTTTTTAACATAATTGAAATCGTGAGCCGCGCATAACATAAACGATTAAGCGGTAGTAAAATAAGACATTTAAGAATCTAAATATATCATATTGGCTCCATCACATAACATCCATAATGCACATCACAACATATATACAATAACCTCACTCAAAAGGTGAGTTAAGTTCATACATCATATCTTACATATTCACACCATAGGAAACTATTTATAAGGAAATTCATGCCCCTAAACTAGATAACCTTAAAAGCTGAGAAAGGCTACTCTAAAACTGGGATGTATAACACTCTTAAGACTACTTAGAACTCTCTAGGGCCACTGTCTTGGAAACGGGGAAGAAACCCGATCCCTGACGAGCTTCCTCGGAAGGGGGCACGAGATGCACCAGGCTGGGGTCGCATGGACGATCTTCTTGCTAACCTCGGCTGAACAACCGTTTCCTCACTACCCTCTCTTACACGTGGGAGAGTAGGAGAGCTCTCAGAATAAGCATGAGTAGGAGGGTCCTCTGAAGGATCAGTTTCAAATATCTCGTTCGTGGATTATACTCTGGAAAACCATGGACAGCAGATGAGGCGGGATAAGAACGTAACATTCTTTCATCAAGTGGACGTGCATGTTCGAAAACCATTTCATCGCCATAGGGAGAAGTAGGAGAAAACGATAACTGGGACAGGATGTGCAAATGGACGACCTACGTAAATAAAAACACGAACGAGCACCTTCCTTCAAAGTGATACGAATGATGCACGGATCATAGTGGAATTCCCAAGTAGGGGTGTCAACGAACAGGACGAATGTCGCCATCTAATCTGAAGACAATGACGGAAATAAAGGAAAGGGAGTGAGAATCTTACTAAAGAATTCTCAGTAGGTATCTCCTTCTACGGTGTCATCATCAAAGTCTCCAGGAATCTCGGGGTTATTATAAAATAGTGAACATACGAAGATTAAATTTTAAGTTCAGAAATACTTTTACCAGATTCGGCCAATTTTAATTATGCGTCTTATAATGCATCATATTCCTCATCATCATCATTAATAATAACTTGCTTTTAAACATCATATTCCTCATCATCATCATTAATATAACATGCATAGAAGAACATCATAATAGCTACACATGGACATGGTGCACATAATTTATTTCTTTAGTACCTTAGGTGACTTTAAAATCTTATCATCCTCATTATTTTCCTTGGGCCACCCTATACTCCACCCTTTTGGGAGTAATCTAGGTTATGAGCTCATACCTTACTAGTCGTCACTAGCATATACTTATCCTTTTTGATAAGTTAAAGTCCTAACTCTACCCTTTTGAGAGACAGGGTTAGGGGGCTAGAATCACCTTTTCACCACCTATAGTTTGATGGGTCCAGGATCATCATTTTCTTATAAATTTTAAGTCACCAATAAGTCTTTGCATGTTACAACTCGCAATTCATAATAATTCTAACATTTTCTTATTTACAGTCTTATTCTGGAATAATATATATCAACTATAATCATGCATCTGGAGATTCCAGGAAAGAGAGGTGGGTCACAATGGACACGCTTAAATACCAAATCTTTCCTTAGCCAGAATCTTTCCAAATTGCACTCTTAGTAATACACTTTCTTCCAGGAACAAAATATGTCCTTATTTCATGCATAAGTTTTCATTGTTTGCAACAGCAACTATAACATACAAACCAGGGAATCAATCAATGACACCAAATTCTTGATAAGCATCAAATCACATTTTAAGTACACATAAAATTACTAGCTTCCCATAAAATTCTTACAAAGTTTTAAAACTCTTTTAGAACTAATTCTTTTTGTTAAACTTGAAAGAAGTCATAGGACTTTAGGCCTAACTTAACCATGGGACCGATTTATAACTTGAAAGAATGTTCATAGTTAAATCTTTCACTTAAGATAAAAGGAGCAAGTCTTGAGCTTTAGAGATTTAGGTGACATCTTAGAATTATTACCATGCTATGCAACCTTATTTTAATCTTATCTTTATAAGGTGATAGCTTGGAATTATAAACATGATATGCAATTCCATTTCTTTATCTTTAAGATTTAAGGTGATGACTTGAAAATTAAACATGATGCAAGAACTTGTAATATAAACATGATGCAAGAAACTTGAGCGCGGACCGCAGGACCAGGGAGGGAGAAGAGAATCTTAAGCAACCGGAGCGGTAGTCCAAGGACCGGTGAGGGAGAAGAGAATTACATTTTTTTAAGCTCCAATTCTCAAGACTTCTTAAAGAATAAATTCTTTAACTCCAATTATCTCATTTCTTCGCTTATGATTCATAGGCAAGTCTTTGAGCTCTAGGATTTTTAGGTGATGACATAAAATAAACATGCCATGCATTGATTCTTTTAGCCATTATAAAATAAAGTGAGAGCATAAAATAAACATGAGATGCAACTTCTTTATTATCTTTAGAGATTAAGTGACAACTTGAAATTTAAACATGAAATGCAAGCTTGAAATTTAAACATGAGATATGCAAGTTCATTTATTTATTCTTGAGAATTTAGTTATGACATAAAATAAATATGGTTATGCAAGGCATAAACTTAAACATGGATGCAAGTTCACTTGATCTCTTTACTAGAGCTCCTTCAAGACTTTAAGAAAATTATGATTTCAACCCAATATATGTATCTTAGCAAGACAAAGTAAAAAATACATATTTCATATTCAAACCTCAAGATAAAAACATTATTCTTTAAAGTTTTGCATTAAATGGAATGTTCAAGCTTTAGAGGCCTAACTTGTGATGGATTTACAACCCATATTCAAGGTCCTCATCATCAAGCCATCATTTCATTCCTTCCTAGGCCATTTGGCCGAAACCATGAAAGGAAAATAAGGAAAGAAAAACTGAAATTTTAGAAGCTTTGGAAACTAGTGAAACCTTCAAGTTTTAGAGATCTAACTTGTGAAAGCTTTGCAACCAACACTCAAGAATCTCATCATCAAACCATGGTCTCATCATAAGCTAGGCCATATGGCCAAAATACTTTAAAAAGAAAGGAAGAAGAAACTGAAAATGAAAACTTAAAAGAAAGCTCATGAAAACATCATTTTTGAGCTAGAAACATAACTTGTCTTAGCATAAAATGAACTTAGAAACACTCCCTACCTAATTTGATTTGAAAGAAAGGAAGAGAACTTGGTTTCCTTGAGTGAAATGAAGCAAAATATCCTTGAAAAGCTGAAGGAGAATTCAGCCAAGAGAAGAAAGAAAGAAAGCTTTTGGTGCTCCTAAGACTAGAATTTGTGTAAGTTATGAACTAAGCATCTAAACTATCTTCAAGCATGCCTATTTATAGAGATTTTGCAGCTCATAAATGGACAAAGGAAGGAAGGAAATCTGACCAAAAATTAGAGAAAAAAATAAGGAAGAAAAATCATTTTGTTTGGTGGCTTAAAACATGGAATCATGTTTCCATGTTTTCATGATTCTTTGTTTTCATTCTTTGGATTTTTGTGTAATAATTTTCTGACTTATTACTCAATAATTTCGGCCATTACAGCCTTGTGGAAGAGGATTTTGTGTGTTCCATGTATTATTTAGGTGTAGGCAAGGTATTCATGCAATTTAGAGAATTTACGGTTAAGGGTTTAGTGAATTACTAAGCAATTTGGGTGTTTTAAGCAATTTTAGGTTCTAATCAATCTAAATAAATAATTTTGACTCTAGATTAGTAATTAGAATTTAATAAGCTTTAATTTGAGCCTAATATTGTTTAGGTTTCGTTAGACAAATCGAAAATCTCAAAATTTGCAAAACTGCACAACGACAGGGCAAAAACGGTAATTTAACCCACTCGGACCATCCGAACTTAACCAAGGGTCATTCATAACTTAAAAACACCTTTTAAAATATTTTAGTGAGGTTCACGTCGGCACACAAATCGTGGAGTAAAAGCACGCAGGGCGTTTTGGTCATTCGCGCGTCCTAACTCAAAATGAGATTTCTGCCATTAACACACATAACACAAACAATCCTTTATTATCCTCAAAACATCCCCTTGAGGATGGGTGGGGCCACCACCTCATTTCTGAGTAAAATAACTCTAGGGCATTTGGTTTTTACACATACAGGAAAATCGGGTTTGCAATGCTTGTACGAATTGCTCCTAACTTCTCTTCTAACGTTATATTCCTTTATTGAGAATTGTTTGGTATAAATATTTACCTACGGTAATTTGGTAATTTCTAATGAGTAGGAAAGATTACAGGAAATTGGGCGTTACAGTAGCTATTGTAACATCTTAATATTTAACCCAATACGCCTAGGACATATCAAGACTAAATTATTGTAGTCATTACTTCTCTTTAAATTCATTTATAAAATACTTAGTGGAAAATACCTGTAAATTTTTTTTGAAATGATTTATATAAAACAAGTGCGAGCCTTTGCGCGTAACATAAACAACGTTAAGCGGAAGAATAAATAAAACGTACAGAACATAAATATTAAAGAACACATCCATCATAAACATCATTCCTCATCACATTAGATAATATAGTTTAGACATCACAAGAGTAAGACAGAACCTAAACATAAAGTCTTATCCATACTAGTGTGGGAGAGTTGCAAGGCTATAACATAAAATAATAACATGATAACGAATACATGGAACAACCCCCAAAAGATAAACACCCAACTAAGACTCTCCCTCCCTCCAGCCTCATGGATCATGCTCCTACCCATCCCTCGGTGGCATCCAATGAACTCGGCAAGTCTTTGATGCGTAAAGCGGAGCTCTACGGGCGAGATGGTCGCCACCCACCAGGGCGCATTCTCCTGGACGTCATGCTAACCTCGCTGCGTCACCGTCTCCTCGCCACCCATCCCCGATATCCATGGTAGAGATGGCAAGGGCGTGAACCCCTTTGAGAAAGGCACGAGAAGGAAGATCCTCTGAGGGTCGGTCTCCGAACGTCTCGGTGAGGATGTATTCCTGGTAGCCTTGCATCGTTGAAGATGCCCTTGGAACGGGCACGACGGTTCCGCCCGTCGCTGGGTTCGCGTCCCTCTCTCAAAAATCATATCGTTGCCAAAATGGGAGGTCGGGGTGAATCTGGAGCTGGAGAATTAAAGGCAAACGGGCGTCCCACATATGCAAAAATGCGTATAGCACAATGACCCTCGAAAGCTGTAAGACTGATGGTTGGATTTAAGTGTAGTCTCCATCTGTGCGTCAACAAAAATCACGTACGTACGCTATCGACATCTGAAGATGTAACGGAAGAAAGAGAGAGGCCAGAACTCACTAAGAATCTCAGGTGGACCTTGATTCCTATGTCTATCGTCTCATTCTCCAGGAACTTTGGTTTTATTATGAAAAGGTTAAGCATGCATAAGTTTATTATGAGGTTTTCACAAAGGTATTTATCCAAGGTCCATGTCTTTTATATGATTATAATACATGTATGCAACATAATAGTTCATGGATGCATGGCAGTACTTTAGGTAAATCAAACAAAAATCAATCAACATATAAGTGGCATGTAACTTTTCTCTTGAACATCTTTCCTTCTCACTTGTAACACCAATCATAATAGTAACCGTAGCACCCCTTAAACTAGGCTATCAAGCTCATACCTTAACTAGTCGTCTGAGTTCTCACTTATCCTCCAATAAGTGAATCATAAACATAATCATAATTATTATAATCCTTGTTCTGAGAGTACGTGGGTAAACTGGGGCCTAGGATCACCCCTCACGGACTTTTCCTTCTTCGAACGTATTCAACGGTTAAGACCAGTGACTTTGTCCTTTGGCAGAGCACCGGTGTGTCGCTTTAAACATAATATATTTTCATTCTTCGAAACGCATCGATGGTTAAGACCAGCGACTTTGTCCGCTTTCGGATGGCTCGGCGTCCATATCTCCTACCCATTTTACTCTATCCTCACCGAAGCAGGAGAATGTGTCTCAACATATAACTTTAAACTTCATATTTCTCAGTTTCTTTTTGTCCCTCAAATTTGATGGAAATTCGGCGGCATAACAGCTATTCTCGAATTTTGAATTTGAGTCATGCCACATCATCTCAGGTTACATGCATCATTTTCATGGAACTTCTCATTGCAATAACTTTCTAGTTCACATGAGCATATTTCTCAATTTCATTCATATCTTTGAAACACTAGGCATCTCAAACACAACATTTCATCATATCACCATATCAAATTTGGCACATAAAGTTTCATGCTCAAGGAACTAACATAATCACATCATCATAAGTGTGCACGAGGTTCATCATCATAATTATACTCTCTCTACCTATCATAGTATCTTATGTTCCACCCTTACGGGCTAAAATGTATTTGCATCATTATTGTAACACCCAAAAATTACTTAAAAATTAATTTGAGCTTTGTTTGTCATAATTTTAAAATATAAAACAGTTTAACAACGATGAGGTGGCCCAACGAACGTTAAAAAAAAAAATTTGGGCCCTATAGAAACCCTGACAATCTTAAACCTAAAGTCGGTCTTAAGGTGCCGAAAATTAGGAAAACATGGGAATAATGTTAGAAATAGGTGTGAATGATAATTTTATACTTAAGATTAATTTTTGGGTATATTGGTATTAATTGGTATGGCGTTACTCGTTCGTGAGATTTCGTGTACGTTTTAACAGAAAGTGATTTCCATCACCACAAATGGATGATGTCCACCTACTAGGACATGTGGAAGGCCAAGATTTAATCTTGGAATCTAATATTAAACCTTAGCCATCCATTGTTGCTTTATGACATAAATAATGATTTTTTACTAAATATCTCCATTTCATTTATTAAAGCAAGCCTAGTCACCAACTTCTCCTCCAAGATAAGAGCAATTTCGTGGTTAGCAAGGGAGAAAGAGCAGCCACCATTTTTGTCCTCAAGAGCTTGTTCTCTAGTTCCAAGCCTAAAAACTCCAAGCTAGAGTTGTTGGATCATCAAAAGTTCTTCACTAAGCTTGTTCTACACCTAATTCCCTACAAATCTAACCGAACAAAATCTCAATCACTCATCAATCCTTACCTTCTCCCTCACACCTCACACCTCACTGATATCAGAGGGTTTGAAGTTAGTTTGGGAGCTTTGGAGGAGAGGAATCAAGTTTGGTTAATCTTCAAGCCAAGGAGCTAATAGGTTACTACAAGTAGGGTTTATGTTGCCTTTTTTTGTCAAATTTTTCTGATCTGTTTTGGCATGACCTAAGTCCAAAATTTCTAGTTTTTTTGGTTGATATTATGTTGAAATTGATGTATGAATTTTGGTTGTGTGTTTGGATGGGGTTAAATGGTTTTCATCAAATAAAGTTGGACTAGGTTTCTGGAATTTCTGTTGTCCTGAGGCAGTGGTTCACGAATTTTCTGGTGTATTTTTGGGTGTTTTCATGAGCTATAAAAATTATATGTTGAAGATAACACCTTAAAATAACTACATGAATTTTCTTGGGTGTTAGTTTTAAGGTTTGATGCCTCAGAAAAATTAAAACCAAAATGAGGCAAATGCTGTCCTGAATTGTTGAAACTAAGGCAGTAAACTTGTCCAAATTTATTGTCATAGCAAATGATTGAATTAGCCTTTTAACTTTTTGAAGTTACTAACATATTGAAGTGTTACTTGAATTTTATTGTGAATTAATTCAATCATTTGCTAGGGTTAAAAATTAGGGAACTCGTTTCTGTTCTGGGATTGTAGCCCCTGACCACTAAATTTGTGCATTTACTGAGGTAGCTATTGAGCTCGTTGTTCTGAAATTTTTATAGGTTATTCTAGACACATTGAAGTGTCATACAAATTTTTGTTCTTGAAATGGCTGTTTGATATGATAATGAAATGTTGTGCCTAGGACAGGAACTCTGCCCATTGTGCTGGAATGGAACAATGCTTTGAATTGAGAATGTAATGTCACTTTGGCTCCTAGTATGACATGAGTATTTGATATTAAGTGTTTGGTCATGTGACTTATGACATGTAAATGCATGATGGATTTTAAAGATTGAAGTATAGAAAAGAATGAGAATTTCATTGTGAATGATTGCTTATATGTGGCCTATGTATGCATTTGAGAAAAGAGAAAAGTATATGATGCCATTATAAGGACGTATAAATTTAAATTGTGCATGTTCTGACATATGGACAAAATAGAAACAAGACTTAGATTGAATGAGGGAAGGCGAAAGTAGTTTCCCAAAATTTATTTTGA
The DNA here is from genome assembly GCA_030441495.1 of Dalbergia oliveri. Taxonomy (NCBI): domain Eukaryota; kingdom Viridiplantae; phylum Streptophyta; class Magnoliopsida; order Fabales; family Fabaceae; genus Dalbergia; species Dalbergia oliveri. The sequence continues at coordinate 5,004,433 of JAMLFY010000013.1, read as the reverse complement.
GTTGGTACGATCGGCTAGGAATAGATCTGTTGGATTCGGAAATGGAAAAAAATGAAGTTCGATGACTACGTATAGGAATGAGCTCAATCCTCAAGCAAGCTTATTTCCCTTGTGTGGTGTGATCCACCATAAATACCCGTTGGTATAAACGGAATCTATTGTGGAATTGTCACTGAAATTACCCGTTGGGTAAACTAAGTCTTCCTATGTCAATGAAAAGAGAAAACATCTTATTTGATCTTTGTGGCCATAAGTGATACCATGTCACCTTGAGATAAATTCATTGCATGTATTATATGCTACTTATCTTATTTAAATGTTGTTGGAATGTGATGGATATGCTTAAGTGACGAAATGCTAAAAGCTACCCACTTCGAAGGATGATTTTGGAACCTTAAAATGAACCTTTAGAATATATTGCATGATCCAATTTTGAAAAATCGAAGTGGCTGGGCGATGACGATGACATTATGATTGTGATTGGGGAGTTGCCCTACTGAGAATTTTAAAAATTCTCACCCCTATGTGTTTGTTTTTGGTTCGCCTCCAGGTTAAGCCAGGGATGAGGATGTGCTATGCAAAGGAGTATAGGATTGCTTAGTATAGCCATTATTGTTTATTCAGTTTACGAGTGAAATGAGTATGTATGTAAATGTATTAGAAGACAAATATGTACTAAAGCTCATAGAGGAGTTCCTTATGTATTTTAGCTGTATGTTTAATAAACTTGATGTTTACATGTAATATGTTTTAATAGAATTACACTTAGTTATCTCGTACGTAATTCAAGCTTGCTATAGATAATTAAGTGAGGTCCGCTAATTAACAAGTAACAACTCTCGATGACGATATCATAGCTTAAGAATGGGGTTGTACTTGGGAGGATGTTACAATTATTACCCTCAGGGGTTGGCACTTAAACTTTTCTCTAAGATTTGAACCCATCAAAATTTCAATCAGCACTTATCATAAAAGGGCAGAAATACGCATGCTTACTGGGCTTGAAATTTTCATTGTGACCCTTTTTAAGATCCATCTTCGCCTAAGGCTCCATAATTAATTCTTAGATCAATTATGAGGGATTCCTAGGCATGTTCTAAGTTATGAACCATTTAAATCTCTTATCATCATCTTAAACTTAGAAGTTAACACAGAATTATTTTATGAAGGGATCTTGTATATATCTTACTAATTATGAGCCATATATCCTTGAATTAATCATGCTAGAAGATTTGCATCTCTTGCATTAAGGTGTTCTAGAATTCTCATCTTCTTAATCCCTTATAGGTTACTTATTCTTTTCTAACTTTTCAGTCGATCCTTGCTCCACTCAACATAATTTTACACATTTAACACCTTAGAACAGCATTTGTCCAGTGGCCAACATAGAACCAAATCATGAACCCATAAGATCACATAATCTCTTGGGTTGAAATGAATATAAGTTACTAGTTTTCTCTTGGGATGTTTCTGAAACAAAAGGTGTTCTGGTAATCGATTACATGCTCCTAGTAATCGATTACCAAGCTTAATTCATTCTGGGTTTCAAAAACAACGGGTAATCGATTACATATCATGGTAATCGATTACTTGGGTAAATCTGTTCCGAAAAGTAAGAACATAGGTAATCGATTACACTATAAGGTAATCGATTACATGGTTTCCAGACAGTTAAGGCATGAAACCATGGTAATCAATTACACGCCTCTAAGTAATTGATTACCAAACCAAAAGTCCTTCGGAAAATTTTGGTAATCGATTACATGGGTGGTAATCGATTACCAGAACCTCGGAATTTAAGAAAACATGATTTTGACACATTCCAAACTATTTTAAATATCTTGAGACCTCATAAAACATTTTCCAACATTTCCTTGAAATTATTCATGTATTTTACAAAATCAAACCATTATTGAATCATACCAAAACTCATCCATTTCTTTTTGAATGGAGTTTCCTTTTTAGGATACTTAGGGCAAGTCTTTGAGCTCTAGAGTATTTAGGTGATGACAAAATCTTAAACATGCCATGCACTTTATTTTACTCTTCATTAGAAAGTAAAGTGAGAGCATAAAATAAATATGAGATGCAACTTTATTATTATCTTTAAGGATTAAGTGATGACTTGAAATATAAACATGAAATGCAAGCTTGGGAATTTAAATATGGTAATGCAAGTTCATTCATTTACTCTGTGAAATTAGTGATAACATCAAAATAAACATGAGATGCAAGACATAAATTTAAACATGAATGCATCTTGTTTTTATCTTAGCTAGAGCTCTTGCAAGACTTTTAGAGGAACATAAACCTCAACCCATTATGTATCATAAGGCAAGCCTTAGAGTTCTTAGCACCTAGACTTCAAGAGAAATCTTAAGGTTTGAACTCATCATCAAGCTTAAGGAAATAGAGCCAAAGATCATCACTTTGTCTAAACAAAACTACAAGAACTAAGTCATATTCTTTATTTTATTGCTCATAGGCTTCAATATAGCGAGATTCTAGAACGCCGACCAACTTTAAGGTTGGCAAGGGTAAGCTTAGAGCTCTTTGAAATCATGAGATTAACTTTCTTAACAAAACTTTTGTGATCTACTAGACATATTTTACAAACTTTGTTCAAATCCAAAGAAGAAAAACTGAAATCCTTAAGGGAAAGAGAAGAGGAAAATGAAAACTTAAGCCAAGAAAAAGAAAGAAATCAAGCATGTATGGTCCAAGACCAAGTTGTTTCAAGCTTTAGAGGTTTCTCACATGACAACCACAAGTCATTATCTTGAAACCTCATCATCAAGCTCACATTCTTTTTGTAAAAAGGCCTCTGGCCGAAAAAGAAGGGGAAGGGAAAGGAGTTTGAAACCAAGAGAAAAACTAGAACTTTCTTGAAGAACTCAAACAAAAATCATCAAAACTTAACCCCTACCTTAAGAAGTCTTGAAGAGAGGAAGGAAAGCTTGAGTTTTTGATGGATAAGAGGGAAAATCCTCTTGAAACTTGAAGGGAGAAATCAGCTAAAGTGAGGAAGTTTGAGAGGAAATGAGAGGATTTGCAAGAAGTGTGAACTTACCAAGTGAACCAAAGTGTGACAAGGTTCATCAAGGCTTGGTATTTATAGAAAAATGAGACATGTTGGCTGATTTGGGGAGGGAATGGCTTATGGCTTTTCAAGGTCAATGGAGGAGGAAAATATCTCTTACAAAAGCATGGGCTTAAGCATGGCAAGCATGGTTGGAAGCATGGGCAAGGTATGGGCAAAGCATGACTAAAGGCATGGGCTTGGATGCATCAAAAATCAACATGTGGCACCATTTTTAGGGAATTTTCAACACATCAGCCAAGGGGAAGGGATTTTTGTTCATGTAATTGTCGTTTAAGGATGTGTTTAAGTGTTTCTATGATTAGGCTTTTGATTAGGAGTTTGTAAGCAAGTGTTTAGGTGAGAAAATGGTTAATTAAGGTGGTTCAAAACTTGATTAGGAGGTACCTTATTAGATTAGTAATTTAAAATAATTCTTTTGGTCAAATGAGGTATGGCTCAATTCCTTAATTTAAGGAATTGGAGAGAAAACACTATTCAAGATTCCATGACTAGGAATCTTGAATTTAAAGAATACAATTAGAGTTTATCTAAGCAATCTTAGGTTCTAATTAACCTTAATAAATTATTTTGACTCTAGATTAATTCGAAAATAAATTAATCTTCAATTAAGCCTAATATTGCTTAGGTTTGCTTAACTCGTCATTAGGCTTATACACTGTTCTAGGGGCAAAATGATAATTTTACGCTAAACTCCAAGGACCTTCTGCTCAACTAAACATCAAATATTGCTCATAAACATCATTCTAAACTTCCTGGAAAAGTTCCTGGCTCAACGGCACCTTTCCCGTGAGACACAGGAGGGGTATTTTGGTCATTTTGAACCGAAGTTAAAACGAGGTCCTCTCCCATGACTCAGGATAACCCCCTTCAAACATCAGTTGACCCATTTAGGATTGCCGGGGCAACTGTCCTTTAATTTCTGGAAATGACCTCAGGGCATTTCAGCTCATTGTACTTTAACACGAGAAATCGGGATGCTGCAGCCATAGCTTGGGTTTGATCTTTTGGGCTTTGCAACTGCTTGTCTCATTTTTACTTTCTGTTTATGTATTCTTATTCTTATGCATCAAAGCTTCGCCCACTTTATATGGGTATGACTTTATTCAGTTTTTATTTTCAGTTGGTGTATTCATGAACTATGTATCCAGCTTATGATATCTAATACTATGATATTTGCTTTTATGGATAATGTTCTCTCAATTGCTTTTAATTGTATGTTTTTGTCCTCTGCCGCTTCACGTTTCGCTCATGATAGTATACGACGGCTCGCATTTTGTTTTACATATTTCAAAAAAAAAAAATTACCTGTATTTTTACTAAGTAATTTTACAAACGAGTTTAAAAAAAAGGAAGCAATGACTAATAATTATTCTTAATATGTCCTAGACATGTTGGGTTAAATATTATGTGTTACATTATGATATCAGGAACAATTCCACTTTTATAGAGCTTAAATATTGTATCTTAACTATGCTTTATAGGCATGATACGGTATTATGTCATGTATAGTGCTTAGCTAATGGAGATAAGCTATAGGATAGACATGCATTGACGCCCGCTTGCTTGTGCCATGGTAACTAGCTTATCTAGCTTGGAATATTAAGCTTGATCACCTCAGTTTGACTTGTGTGTTTAGGGACCAATGGCACCTCTAGAGAGTAAATAGGGATGCGAACAAGGGTTACCAAGGGAATGAAGTTGCGGCTACGTCGTGAGATGGCGAGCTTGATGGAACGTATGTTCGATTACATTAACCAAGAGAAGGATGCTACACAAGGTCCCCCTGCGCCGAGGCTATGGATCAAGCACGATTTGGGAAATTTCGTAGGCCAATCCCCAACCTTCAGAAGGAGCCTTGAAGCCAGACAAGGCGGATGAGTGGATCAAGAATATGGAGAAGATCTACTCTGGTCGCCGTTCTGGTAAGAATAGAAAGTCACCTTCGCTCGCCACAGATATGATAGAGTCGACGCCTAATTTTGTGGATTCCGGATGCAAGAGAGGTACTTAAGGCTACTTGGCACGATTAACTTGGAGCCGTTCAAGACCTACTTCTATGAGAAGTACTTTTCGAAGTCGAGGAGGAATGCGAAGGACATTGAATTCATGCAACCAACCCAGGCGGATCTGTCTGGAGTCAATAGAGGGCAAAGTTCCAGGAGCTGATCAAGTTTTCATCTTTTCCAAAGGAATCCGATGACCTTGGAAATGCGTCAAGTTTGAGGCTCGGGTTTAGGGCCAAACTCAACATGGCGGTGGCGCATATGGAGATTAAGGATTTCCCTACCCTGGTCAACAAGTGAGAATCATAGAGGAGGGATAATAGTTTTAACGTCGCAAGTGCCGGAGCGCCCCCGGAGATCCGGGGTCTAAGAAGCTCTCCAGGTTTAAGCCACAACACTAGAACCCGTCAAGGAGCCACTACAATCCCTACCACACTAACCAGTTTAAGCATCATCAACAATAACAACAACAACCGAGGCCAGTCTAACCACAATGACCGCGAGAACCATATCAACCAACAAGGAGGATCGGGGTGGTCTCTGATAATAACCAAGGAGGGCCCAGCTCAGGCCAAGAAGAAGCGCCTGAGGAGCCCCCGTTGCTTTCCCTCGAACCCTGACCGACCGTGTTATGCCCCCGTTGTGGAAAGAATCATGGAAATCACCCCTGCCAAGCTAGGCAAGGAGTCGTTCACCTTGGGAAGTCCGGCCACTATGCTTAGGACTCTAGCCTAGGGCCATCCGCTTTAGGCCTAGGCCGCACCACTCAGGAGTGTCTTCACCCTCAATGCGGAAGATGGTACTTGGATCCAACGACGTCATCGAAGGTAAGTGCGAATTAAATGGTAGAACCTTAACTGGACTATATGACTCTAGTGCTACCCATTCTTTCATCTCACATGCTAGTGTCGAGTCTTTGAATCTTAAAGTTTCTAAACTTCCTTTTGACTTATTGTTCTATCCTTACAAATCATCCTGTACATACCTAATTACGTTTGAATTGTCATCTTACTATTGAAATAGGTCTTTCATCATGGATTTATCTGTTTTACCCTTAAAAGATATAAGAGTAATCTTGCATGGATCGGCTCTATCAACCATGTATTGTTAGGACTGCCATACCAAAACTGTTATTTTTTGTCTTCCCCTAGCAAAACTAGTCAAACTTTGAGGCTTTATGTGAATTCCATAGAGGTCTGGTCATGGAGTGGGGAGAAAACTAAGGGATATGTCCTTCTAGCCCTAGTGAGGTAGACTTTAAGCAGTAATATAGATTATATACCAGGAGGACAAGAGATTATCCCGAGGTATTTTCGAAGTAATACCCAAGTTCCCTCCCGAGAGAGAAGTGGAGTTCTCCATTGAGTTAGTTCTGGGAATGGGACCTATCTTCTAGCCCCATATAGAATGTCACCCTTGGAGTTAAAGGAGTTGAAAACCCAGTTAGGAGGAGCTTTTAGAGAAGAATTTCATAAGACCTAGTGCTTCACTATAGGACCCCAGCTTATTTGTCAAGAGAAGAAGGATAGAAGATGAGGGTTGTGCATAGACTATAGGCAATTAAATCGAGTGATAGTGAAAAACAAATACCTTTTGCCTAGGATTGATGATCTCATGGACCAATTGAAGGAGCGGTATTTCTCAAGATTGACTTAAGGTCGGATACCACAATTAGGGTGATAGATTAGATATAACTTAACGTTTAGAACTCCGGTATCTGAGATTTTGAGTTCGCCGTGATGTCTTTTGGATTGACGAATGCTCCTACGGTGTTCATGACTATATGAATAGGATCTTCAGATCCTATTTAGATAAGTTTGTGGTTGTTTTCATAGATGACATACTCATCTATTCAAAGACCCATGAGGAGCATGAACATCATCTAAGGTTGGTTTTAGAGATTTTGAAGGAGAAAAAGTTACATGCAAAGCTTTCTAAGTGTGAATTTTGGTTGGAACGTAGTAAAGTTCTTAGGACACATAGTGTCAAAGGGAGGTATAGCCATAGATGTAACATCCTAATATTTAACCCTATACGCCTAGGACGTATTAAGATTAATTATTAGTTATTACTTCCCTTTAAACTCTTTTGTGAAATTACTTCAGCGAAAATACGGTAAATTTTTTTTGAAATACGTAAAACAAAACGCAAGCCATCGCATGCAACATAAGCGAAACGTAAAGCGAAGAAGAAAATAAATCACGCAATATATAAGCAAATAAGAACACTTCAATCAAAGGCTCAACCATCATAATATTTAAATGCCATAGTTTAGTACATCAACTGAGAACATAAAAAGCATAAAGTCATACCCATATAAGTGGGAGAGAGTTGCATATAGGAAATATAAAGTCCGAAAAACATAAGCGCAAATACATGGAAAGCCCCAAAAGATACTACCCTAAAGGCACACCCTCCCCCCTAAAGCCTATGAACGTCGCTAATCCTCGGATAGGGAGATATAGCCCACGCTGCCCAAGCTCCTTGGATGGGTGCAACGGAGAGGTGGGGAACATGACCTCCTTTGTTAGCACATCTCCGTCGTCAGCTAGCCTCCGCCGTGTCACCGTATCCTGCACTGCCCCATGTCCATAGGAACTGTAGGGGCAAATCCCTCCGAAAGGGGTGAGTAGGGGATCCTTTGACGGTCAGTCACTCAATGCTCTAAGCGAGGAACGTACTTGGGATAGCCGCGCACCGCCAAAGATGATGGTCGGGCTCAGTGGGTCTACCGTCACGGGGCCGCGTCCTCTCGAAGATCAAATCATCGCCATAGGAGAAGTCGGGGTGAAACGAAGTCAAGACCGGGAATGCAAATGGACGTCCCATGTGCAAAATATGCACGGCACAATGACCCTCGAAGTGATAAGCTGATATACTGGGTCGTAGTGCACCTCCCACACGGGCGTATCAACAAAAATCATGAACGATGCCATTAGAATCTGAAGACGTAACGGAAAAGAAGATAGAGAGGGGTGAAAATCTTGCTAAAGAATCATAGTAGGGAAACCTCATATCCTAGTGTCATCGCTTACGTCCGAGGAACCTTGGGTTTATTATAAAAAGGTTAAACATGCAAAGGTTCATTATGAGGTTTTCTTAAAGTAATTATCCAAGGTCCGTATCTTTTATGATAAATCTTAATGCATATGTGCAGCATAGCAGTACATGAGTGCATGTCAATACTTTATGTAGCAAACAAATAAAACATATCATCATCAACTAGTTCTCATATAAGTGGCATGTACTTTCTCATTTCTCAACTTGTGACATCATGGTATGTAAAAATAGTAACCGACCTCTACTAGGCTATGAGCTCATACCTTAACTAGTCGTCACTAGTTCTTACTTATCTTCTTGATAAGCAATCATAATCATAAAAATAACAACCCGACTCCAGAGTACGGGTAGGGACCTAAGGAATCACCCATCATGGGACTTTCTTCCTTCTCCAAAACGCATGAACTGGTTAAGACCAGTGACTTGTCCGCTTTGGAGGCTAATGTTGATGCCCTCACGGTTTTACCTTCTCTTTCACCGTAGCAGGAGAAGTACGTCTTAGTCTGCGAAAACGCATCATCTGGTTAAGACCAATGACATTGTCTGCTTCGATATGGCTCCACGACCATACCCAGGTTTCCTTTCTCTCAGGGTAAGGAGAAATGCATCTCGGCATGTCACATATAAATCATTCTTTTCAAAACTTTTCTCAAGTCCCTCAAATTTGATGAAAATTCGGCAGCATAATGACTATACCGAATTTTCCTCAAATTAAGTCATGCCACATAACTCAAACCACACATGTTGTTCTCATGAAATTTCTCAATCAAATCCATCTCTCAATCATAGAAGCATACCCTCCTATCTCATTCATCCTTCGCATTCTCATGCATCTTAAGCATAGCATACCACATCATCATAACAACATGTCACAAATACACATATAGTCTTATGTTCATGGTATTAACATATTCACATCATCATAAGCATACTCACTCGGTCTCATTCTCACATCACACCTCCTATCTCATGGTGTCTTATGCTTTGGCCCTTACGGTCTTAAACATGTTCTAATTATTCTAACTTTCATTATGAATCTTTATTACACCTAAGGGATCTTCGCCTATAATTTCCTCTATGTTTATGCTTATAACATAACCAAACAACACTTTATCTCTTTGGGCAGAATTTTGTCATATGATTATGGGGTCCTAGAATCTCGTCTTTAACCCTTTCTAAGTTCCGTCTTCGCCTAAGGCTCTATAATCAACTCCTAGACCAATTATGAGGGATTCCTACACATATCCACTTATTATAGCCATTTTTATTAAGTCCAATTATGCTGGAACAAAATTTATAATTTGTGCTTCTAAGTGTTCTAGAATCTCATTTTAAGTCCTTTTTAGTTACTTGTTCTTTCCTAACTTCCCTAAATCGTTCCTTGCTTCACTCAAACATAATTTTACACATTTTAACACCATAAAATAGAATTTATACAGTGGCCAAGTTGCACAAGGCAGAACGAATTTACAAGCATCATATAATCACATAATCTCATGATTTAAATGCATATAGGTTGCTAGTTTCTCTTGGAATCATTTTAGGAACTCAAAACTCTTTTAGAAACCAATTACCTCATTAAAATCATATAAAAGTGGGTAAAGTCAGTAGCTAAATTATTTAGCTCAAGGAATATATTTAAAACATAGAACTTTATTCATAAAGTTCTTCAAATACACCTAAGCTTAGAAAAATTCCAAGACTTAGACTATGGGCACTTATGATTAGATGAACTCATTTCAAGTCCATCATCATCATCACAAGGCTAAAATGGCATTCTTGAAATGCCTCCATTTTCTAAAACTTTATGTAAGATACTTGGGCAAGTCTTTGAGCTCTAGGATATTTAAGTGATGACATAAACTTAAACATGCTATGCACTTATTTTATTCTTTATTATAAAATAAAGTGAGAGCATAAAATAAATATGAGATGCAACCTCATTATTATCTTTAAAGATTAAGTGATGACTTGAAATATAAACATGAAATGCAAGCTTGGAAATTTAAACATGATAATGCAAGTTCATTTAGTTATTCTTGAGAGTTTAGTGATGGCATCAAAATAAACATGCTATGCAAGGCATAAACATAAACATGAATGCAACTCATTTTATCTTAACTAGAGCTCTTACAAGACTTTAGAGGAACATTATAACCTTAACCCAATATGTATCTTAACAACATAAAGTGAGCTTTAGAGTTCTTAGCACCAAGTCTTCAAAGAAGCCTTTGGTTTTGAACTTCATCATCAAGCTCAAGAAAATGAACACAAAACTTAACACTTTGTCTAAACAATCATACAAGACTAAGTCATATTCTTTATTTTATTGCTCATGGGCTTCAATCTAGAGTAAAACTCTTAGAATGGCCGACCAACTTTAAGGTTGGCAAGGGTAAGCTTAGAGCTCTTTGAAAACATAGGATTAATTTTCTTAACAAAACTTTTGTGATCTACTTAACATTTTTACAAACTTTGTTTAAATAAAGGAAAAGGAAAGTGAATCTTTGATGAGAGGAAGGAAATGAAAAGCCAAATCTTGAGCAAGGAAAAGAAAGGAAAACCAAAACTATAGTTCAAGACCAATATTTCAAGCTTTAGAGGTTTCTCACATGACAACAACAAGCCATTATCTTGAAACCTCATCATCAAGCCAAAGTTTTTCTCATGAAAAGGCCTCATGGCTGAAAAAGAAAAAGAAAGAAAAGAGTTTTGAACCAAGAGAAAACTAGAACCTTTCTTGAAGAAAACAAGAAAAACTTTGAAACAAAACCCCTACCTAAGGAAGTCTTTGAAAAGATGAAATAAAGCTTGATCCTTGAAGAAATGAGAAGAAAAAATCTTCTCTTGGATGTGGATGTGTGTTCGGCCAAGGAGAGAAGTCAAGGAAGATGAATTTTCCTTGAGGTTGTAAGCTTGGAAATGGAAAGTTTGAGTGTTTAAGAGGTGGTTTGAGGTGAGGAAATGGTGGTTTATGGTTGTTTGTGGTGGTTTGTGGTGGTGGAAAGGTTCTTTGAGAGGAAGAAGAAAAAGAGCAATATGAAGAAACTTTGAGAGAAATGCAAGAAAGTGCAAAAAAACTAAATTTGGCAAATGATCTAAAGTGTAACAAAGTTCTTCAAGACTTGATATTTATAGAAATTTTACAATGTACCACCCTAAAATTTAATTAAAAATTAATTTGAACTTTATTAGTCATAATTTCAAAAATCAACAGTTTGGCAAGATAGGATGGCCAGGCAAACCTGTCAAAAAAAAAAATTTAAGGTCGGGTGAATAGTAACCTTGTGGGTCCTAGGGCCAGCCAGACTGCTAAACGTAAAAATTCGGACACAAGAAGCCAGAAATTAAGAATATGAGAATAAGGTTAGAAATATATGGGAATAAAATTTTATACCTAGAATTAATTTTCGAGATAATATCGTTAAATGGTATGACGTTGCTCGTTCGTCCCTTAGATTTCATGTGCGTTTCTACACCGAAGATATTTCCATCATAACCAATGGATGATACCCACCTCTTTAGAACATGTGAAGGCCAAGATCTAATCTTGAAATCCAAGATTAAATCCTAGCCATCCATTCTAATTTCTATCTTTAATAATTAGGATTTTATATTACATAATATCTAATATTACTAAAGGATAAATATCACACCAAAAGCTTACCTTTGAAGCTTCATTTCTCGGCCATGAAGAGGAAATATAGCACCTCCATATTTTCTTCCATGAAAATTTGATTTCAACCTCAAAATCATAAGCCTAGTTGTTAAAACCCAAAACTCCTTCACAAAACTTGTTCTACACCCCAAACCCCACAAATGTAACCAATTAGAATTTTAATCCATCACTTTTTCCCAGTTTGAGCCATCATACATCACTGTCTAAGGGAGGTTTGTGACTTGATTTGGAGTCCTTGTAGTGAAGAGAAATCAATTAGAGCATCTTTTGGAGTTAGAACTCTTCAAGCATCACAAGTAGGGTTTTTTGTTGTCTTTTCTTACCAATTTTTCTGTTCTGTTTTGGGTTGATATATGTCCAAAATTTTTGATGAAATTGATTGATATTATGTTGAAATTGATTTATGAATTTTGGTTGTGTGTTTGGATGGTGTTAGAAAATGGTTTTCATCAAAATAAATTTGGACTAGGTTGCTGGAATTTCTGTTGTCCTGTAGGCAGCAGTGGTTCACGAATTTTCTAGAATATTTGTGGATGTTTTCATGAGCTATAAAAATTATATAATGGAGTAAACATCTTAAAATAATTACCTGAATTTTCTTGGGTGTTAGTTTTAAGGTTTGATGCCTCAGAAAAATCAGAAACCGAAATGAGGTAGATGCTGCCCTGATGATTGAGACCGAGGCAATAAAATTGTTTGAATTTATTACCATAGAAAATGATTGAACTAGGTCTTGAAATTTTTACACGAAGTTAATAATATATTGAAGTGTCACTGTGAATTTTATTGTGAATTAATTCAATTATTTGTTAGGGTTAAGAATTAGGGGAACTTGGTTCTGTTGGGAATTTGTGGCCCCTGACCACTAAATTTGTACATTTTACTGAGGTAGCTATAGAGCTTTCTTTGTCCTGAAATTTTTACAAGTTATTCTAGACACATTGAAGTGTCATACAGAATTTTTGTGACTCTTGAGATGACTGTTTAATATGATAATGAAATGTTGTGCCTAGGCCAGTAACTCTGCCCATTGTGAGAATGGAACAATGCTTTGAATTGAGAATGTAATGGCACTTTGGCTTCTAGTATGACATGAGTATTTGATATTAAGTGTTTGGCCATGTGACTTATGACATGTAAATGCATGCTATGGATTTTAAAGATTGAAGTATGAGAAAGAATGAGAATTTCATTGTGAATGATTGCCTATATGTGGCCTATGTATGCATTTGAGAAAAGAGAAAAGTATATGATGCCATTATAAGGATGTATAAATTTGAATTGTGCATGTTCTGACATATGGACAAAATAGAAACAAGACTTAGATTGAATGAGGGAAGGCGAAGTAGTAACTTCCCAAAATTTATTTTGAGTCGGAACACGTATCGGCTAGATAAATTCTCTGGGATTTGGAAATGAAAAAAATGAAGTTCGATGACCACATATAATGAATAGCTTACCTGGGCGTCTATTTCCCTTGTGTGGTGTGATCCACCATAAATACCCGTTGGGTATAAACGGATCTATTGTGGAATTGTTCCTAAATTCCCGTTGGGTAAACTAAATCTTTCCTATGTCAATGAAAAGAAAAATGCACTGATTTGATCTTTGTGGCCATAAGTGATACCGTGTCACCTTGAGATAAATTCATTGCATGTATTATATGCTACTTATCTTATTTTGAATTGTCTACCTTGTGTAACTTAGTAATTGTTGGAATGTGATGAGATATATGCTTGAAGTGACGAAAATGCTAAAAGAAACCTACTTCGGAGGAATGGTTTTTTGAACATTAAAAATGAATCTTTGATATATGTCGCATGCTCACATTTTCTTAATAAGCTGAAATGGCTTGGGCGATGACGATGACATTATGATTGTGAAATTAGGGAGTTGCCCTATGAGAATTTTAAAATTCTCAGCCCTATGTGTTTGTTTTAGATGCCTCCAGGTTAAGCTAGAGGATGATGTTGGTGCTATGCAAAGAAGTGTAGGATTGCTGTAGTGTAGTAGTTCCTGTTTTATTCTGTTGTACTTAGTGAAATGAGTATGTATGTAAATGTATTAGAAGACATATATGTACTAAGCTCATCGAGGAGCTTCCTTATGTATTTTAGCTGTATGTTTAATAAACTTGATGTTTACTTGTAATATGTTTTAATAGAATTACGCTTAGTTATCTCGTACATAAATCGAGCTTGCTATAGATAATTAAGAGGTCGCTAATTAACAAGTAACAACTCTCGAGTATGATATCATGGCTTAAGATGGGGTTGTACCTGGGAGGATGTTACATGCAACATGGAGGCTACACAAGGGAAGGAAGGCCGATGGCCTTGAGGGCAAAGGAAGAGAAGAATATCTCTTGATTAGCATGGGCTTAGGCATGGGCAAAGCATGGTTGAAAGCATAGCTAGGTATGGCTCAAAGTATGGCTTGAGGTATGGTCTTTAAGTGAATCAAAAATCAACATATGACACTTTTCTTGGGGTGAGAATTCAGCCAGGTTTACAGCCCATGGAGGAAGAGAAATTGTTCATGTAATTGTGGGTTAATGATGTGTTTAGGTGTTTCTTTGATTAAGGTTTTGATTAGGAGCTTGTAAGAAAGTGTTTAGGTGAGGTAATGGCTAATTAAGGTTGTCAAGACTTGATTAGGAGAGTGTCTTTAGATTAACAATTTAAAACCATTTTCTTAGTCAAATGAGGTATGGGCACAATTCCTTAATTTAAGGAATTGGAAGAGAACACTATTCAAGATTCCATGACTAGGAATCTTGAATCAAATAATGCAATTAGAGTTTAACCAAGCAATCTTAGGTTCTAATTAACCTTAATAAATTATTTTCACTCTAGATTAATTATCAAAATAAATTAATCTTCGATTAGAGCTTAATATTGCTTAAATTTGCTTAATTACGTCATTAGGCTCACTGTACACTAGGGGCAAAATGGTAATTTTGCACTAAAACTGCCCGGGACCTATCTGGTCTGACTAAACATCAAAAACCACTCATAAACATCATTTGAACTTTCTAGAAAATTTCCGGGCTCAAACGACACCTTTACCCGTAAAACACTCAGGGGTATTTTGAGCCAAAATTTCTGAAAACGAGATTTTCACCTCGAATATCAAACATAATAGTTATAATCCCCTTCAAACATTGAGTTGACCTATTCGAGGAGTGCCAAGTCGGCTTCCCTCAAATTTCGGGTAAAAATGACCTCAAGGGTATTTTGGTCATTTGTGCTCAATAGAAAAAATTCCTGGGCGTAGGAGACCTTAGGAAAATCGAGGCTATAATGAATTGGGAAAGACCAACCACCATGATGGAAATACGGAGCATTTTGGGTTTAGCTATTACCATAGGTTCATAAAAGGATTTTCTCAATTGCCTTCCCCTAATCAAGCTCACTAGGAAGAACATCCCATTTTTATGGAATCTCGAAGTGTAGAAAAGCTTCCAAGAGCTAAAAGGAAAGTTGACCTCTAACCCGGTTTTGGTTTTACCGACCCCACTATACCTTTCAAGGTATATTGTGACGCTTCAGGAAAAGGTTTAGGCTGGATGCGATGCAAAATAGGCAAGTGGTAGCCTATGCATCTAGACAACTCAAGCCTCACGAGGTGAACTACCCCACCTATGACCTGGAGCTGGCCGCCATAGTGTTTGCCTTGAAGATATGGAGGCACCACTTGTATGGTGTGCAGTTTTAAGTTTCTCTCAATCATAAGAGTCTTAAGCATCTCTTTGATCAAAAGGAGTTGAATATGAGGCAGAGAAGTGGATGGAATTTGTGAAGGACTATGATTTCGGCTTAGTTACCACCCAGGCAAGGCCAATGTGGTTCCCGATGCCTTGAGTCGAAAATCATTGCATCTATCTCACATGATGGTTAAAGAAGTTGAGTTGATAGAGAAGTTTAGGGATTTGAATTTGGGGATGTTTGTGATGAATAGGAGTATGAAGATGTGTCACCTTAGTGTGACCATGGGTTTAAGCAAAAGGTCATGATAGAACAAGTGGAGAATGAGGAATTTAGAGAAACCCTAGAGGTTAAGGGCAGGTAAACTAAAGGGTTTTGAGAAGGACCCGATGGTTTATGGAGGTTTGAGGGGCGGATCTGCGTGCCAAGGATGGTGACCTCCAAGAAAGCATCTTGGAGGAGGCCCACAAAAGCCACTTCACCATTCATCTTGGTACTACCAAGATGTATCAGGATTTGAAGAAGATGTTTTGGTGGCCAGGATTGAAAAAGGATGTAGTTGCCTGGGTTAGTAAGTGCTTGGTCTGCAAGGTGAAGATCGAGCACCAAAAGCCTTCAGGAATGTTGCAACCCTTGTCTATCCCGAGTAGAAGTGGGATAGCATCTCATGGATTTTGTGACCAACATTGAGACCAAGCCTGCTATGATGCTATTTGGGTAATAGTGGATAGATTGACCAAGTCGGCCTATTCCTATCAAGATCACTTTTTCCCTAGACAAGTTAGCCTAGAAGGTTGCATGGAATCCTATCGACGATAATCTGGATCAAGATATGCGGTTTACGTCACATTTTTGGGAGCCTTTCAAAAGGCGTTCGGTTAAAGCTATGTTTAAGCATGGCTTACCACCTCAACAGATGACCAATCAGAAAGAACTATCCAAACCTTGGAAGATATGTTGAGGGCGTGCATTTTGGATAGAAAAGGAAGTTGGGATAAGTACTGCCACTTTTCGAGTTCGCATATAACAACATTATCACGCGAGCATCGTATGGCATGTACGAAGCCTTGTATGGAAGGAAGTGCAGTTCCCTTTGTGTTGGCACGAACAAGGGAACAAAACATGTTGGAGGTAGTGAGGGAAACCAAGAGCAAATCAAAAGGATTAAGGATAGAATCTTGACTCCAAAGTCGACAAAAGAGCTATGCGGACAAGCGGCGAAAGCTATTGGAGTTCCAAGAGGGCGAACATGTTTTCTTAAGGATTACCACTACAGGTATAGGTAGGGCCATGCGAGTCAAAAAGTTGAGTCCCGATTTCTGGTCCTTTTGAAATTCTTCAAGAGTCGAGACGGTAGCTTACAGAATAGCCTTACCTCCTAACCTGCTAATCTTTATGACGTCTTTCAAGTTTCCCAATTAAGAAAATGCCAATCCGATCCTAGTCATGTGTTAGAACCAAGCATGTCCAGTTAAGGGAAGACAACTTTCAATCTACCACCAACGAGGATCGTGGACCGTGACGTTCAGCAGTTTGAGAACAAGTCCGTTCCTTTGATGAAAGTGGCGTGGGGCGACAAGACAGAAGAATACACATGGGAGCTAGAATCCAAGATGAGGACGAAGTATCAGAGCTTTCCAATGTAACGAATTTCGAGGGCGAAATTCTTTTTAAGGAGAGGAGTAACGCCTCAATTTTCTTGAGTACAAATGACCAAATGCCTGAGGTCATTTTTACCAGAATTAAAGGATAGCCAACCCGGCAATCCTCAAATGGGTCAACTCAATGTTTGAAGGGGATTATAACTGTAATGTTTGATATTAGGTGAAAATCTCATTTTCAAACTTTCGGCTCAAAATGACCAAAATACTCCTAGCGTTTTACACAGGTAAAGGTGCCATTTGAGCCTGGAACTTTTCCAGAAAGTTCAAAATGATGTTTATGAGTGGTTTATGATGGTTAGTTAAACGGAGGGAGCAGTTTAGTGCAAAATTACCATTTTGCCCCTAGAACGTGTACAGTGAGCCTAATGATAAATTAACCAAACCTAAGCAATATTAGGCTCTAATCAAAGATTAATTAATTTTAATAATTAATCTAGAGTCAAAATAATTTATTAAGGTTAATTAGAACCTAAGATTGCTTAGTTAAACTCTAATCTCATTCTTTGATTCAAGATTCCTAGTCATGGAATCTTGAATAGTAAATCTCTCCAATTCCTTAAATTAAGGAATTGTGTCTATGATTTAATTTGACTAGAAAATGGTTTTAATTTGTTAATCTAGCAAGATCACCCTCTAAATCAAGTCTTGACAACCTTAATTAACCATTACCTCACCTAAACACTTTCTTACAAACTCCTAATCAAAACCTTAATCAAAGAAACACCTAAACACATCATTAAACCACAATTAGATGAACAAAATCTCTCCTTCCCCTTGGTTGAAATGCTGGCCGAATACATACCCTCCCATTTGTGTCACATGTTGATTTTGTTGCACTCAAAGAACCATACCTCAAGCCATACTTTGGACCATACCTAGCCATACCTCCACCCATGCCTTTGAATGACCAATTGTGAAGATATTTTCTCCTCCATGGCCTTGAATACCATCGGCCTTCCCTCCCTTGGATGCCCCATAGTTGCATTTTTCTATAAATACCAAGCCTTAGAGAACTTGGTTACACTTTAGAAACTTTGCCAAGTTCAAGCTTTCTTGCAATTTCCTCACTTTTCTCTCAAATTCTCTTCATCTTGTTCTTCTTCCTCCACCACCAAAGAAACCTTTCAACCACTACAAACCACCACAAACAACCTTGAACCACCACCCCCCACTCAAACCACCTCTCAAACACTAAACTTTCCATTTCCAAGCTCACACTTTCAAGGAAAATTCATCTTCCTTGAGTTTCCACCTTGGCCAAATCATCATCACCATCAAAGAGAAGATTTTGTCTTCTCACTTCATCAAAAACTCAAGCTTTCTTTCATCTCATTCAAGACTTCATTTGGTAGGGGTTTATTTTCAAAGTTTTGTTTACTTTCTTTAAGAAAAGTTCTAGTTTTCTCTTGGTTTTCAAAGCTCTTTCTTTTCCTCTTTTCATTTTGGCCTTAGAGCCTTGTGATGAGAAAACTTTGGCTTGATGATGAGGTTTCAAGATAATGGTCTTGTGATGCCATGTGAGAAACCTCTAAAGCTTGAAAACTTGGTCTTGGACCATATATGCTTTTGGTTTCCTTTCTTTTTCTTGCTCAAGATTTGGTTTTCATCTCTTTTCCCTTAATGATTTTGGTTTTTATTCCTTTGTTTGTACAAAGTTTGATAAAAATGTTAAGTAGCTCACTAAAGGTTTTGTTAAGAAAATTAATCATATGTTTTCAAAGAGCTCTAAGCTTACCCTTGCCAACCTTAAAGTTGGTCGGCCATTCTAGAGTTTACTCTAGATTGAAGCCCATGAGCAATAAAATGAAGAATATGAGTAGTTCTTTTTATGTTTGCCTTGATAAGTGTTGATGTTTATCTCTTAGTCCATTTTCTTGAGCTTGATGATGAAGTTCAAACCAAAGACTTCTTTGAAGACTTGGTGCTAAGAACTCTAAAGCTCACTTTATATTGTTAGATACATGTTGGGTTAAGGCTATTGATGTTCCTCTAAAGTCTTGCATGAGCTCTAGTTAAGATAAAATAAGTTGCATTCATGTTTAAGTTTATGCCTTGCATATCATGTTTATTTTGATGCCATCACTAAGTTCTCAAGAATAAATAAATGAACTTGCATTTCATGTTTAAATTTCCAAGCTTGCACTTCATGTTTATATTTCAAGTTATCACTTAATCTTTAAAGATAATAATGAGGTTGCATCTCATATTTATTTTATGCTCTCACTTTATTTATAATGAAGAATAAAACAAAGTGCATAGCATGTTTATGTTTATGTCATCACCTAAATACTTAGCTCAAAGACTTGCCCAAGTATCACAAGTAAAGTTTTAGAAAATGGAAGCTTTCCATGAGTGCCATTTCGGCCTTGTGATGATGATGATGGACTTGATATGAGTTCATCTAATCATAAGTGCCAATAGCCTATGTCTTGGAATTTTTCTAAGCTTAGGTGAACTTAGAAAGCATTATGAACATGATTCTATGTTTTAAATCCTTTTTATGGGCAAAATAAATTAGCTACTTCCCTTACTAATATTTACATGATTTTAATGAGATAAATTAGTTTCTAAAGGAGTTTTGAGTTCCTAAAATTATTCCAAGAGAAAACTAGCAACTTATATGCATTTAAAACATGAATTTATGTGATTATGTGTGATGTAAATTTTGATTTCTGCCTTGTTCATTTGGCCACTTTATTAATTCTGTTTTATGGAGTTAAAATGTGTAAAATTATGTTTGAGTGAAGCAAGGACCGATTTAGGGAAGTTAGGAAAGAATAAGTAACTAGAAAGGACTTAAAATGAGAATTCTAGAACACTTAGATACAAGAAATATAAATTCTGTTTCAGCATAATTGAACTTAAGGAAAATGGTTTATAATTAGTGGATATGTGTAGGAATCCCTAATAATTGGTTTAGGAATTGAATATAGAGCCTTAGGCGAAGACGGAACTTAGAAAGGGTCAAAGACGTAGAATTTAGAACCCGTAATCCGAATATACTATCCTGAATTTATACAATGCTATTTGGAAGAGTTAGTGAGCATAAATATTAGAAAGAATTACAAGTAGTGATCCCCTAGGTGTATCAAAGATCTATAATGGGCATTAGGATAACTAGAACACAAGCTTTAGACCCGTAAAGGCCAAAGCATAAGATACTATAAGATAAGAGACATAACATAAGTAAATGATCAAGTGAACATATATTTATGTTATGTTGAAGCATGTGATAGTATTCATGTTATGTGTATGAGAATATGTGAATTTATGACGTGATTTTTATGATAATGTGGCATGCTGATTGAGATGCATAAGGATATAAGATGATGATAAAGTGGAGGAATATGTTTATATGACTTTAAAAGATTTGCTTAACTGAGATATTGCATGAGAAATTATGTGTTTGATGAGTTATGTGGCATGACTCAAATTTGAGGAAATTCATTGTATAGCCATTATGCTGTCGAATTTCCGTCAAATTTGAGAGACTTAAGAAAGTTTTTGAAAGTGAGATTTTAAAGGTGACATGCGAGACGCATTTCTCCTTAGTGAGGAGAAAGAAAACCCATGGGGGGTATGGTCGTGGAGCCATACCGAGCGGACAATGTCACTAGTCTTAACCAGTTGATGTGTTTCGTAGACCGAGACGTACTTCTCCTTACGGTGAGGAGAAGGTAAAACGTGAGGGCATCGACATTAGCTTGCCAAAGCGACAAAGTCACTGGTCTTAACCAGTTGATGTGTTTCGAAGAAGGAAAATCCCATGATGGGTGATCCTTAGGCCCCCTACCCATACTCTGGAGTAGGATTATTATGATTGTGATTATGTTACGCTTATCAAGAGGATAAGTAAGAACTAGTGACGACTAGTTGAGGTATGAGCTCATAGCCTAGTTTTTAGGATGGCGATGATACCAAGTTTGATACCTTTATGTCACAAGTTTGAGAAAAAGAAAGGTTGTTCATGAGAAACTATATGCCACTTATTTGATGATAAATTACTGATGACATGTTTTATTGGTTTGTTTGCATAAAGTATTGCCATGCATTCATGTCTTACTATGCGCATACATGCATTAAGATTCATCATAAAAGACACGGACCTTGGATAATTACTTTTTTAAAACCTCATAATAGACCTTTGCATGTTAAATCTTTTCATAATAAACCCAAGGTTCATGGGGACGTAAACGATGACATTAGGATAGGAGGATTCCCTACTAAGATTCTTTAGTAAGATTCTCACCTCTCTTTTTCTTTCCGTTACGTCTTCAGATCTTGATGCCGTCATCGAGGTCTTCATTGACACGCCGATTTGGGAGGTGCACTATGACCCAGATCATCGTCGTATCATTTTGAGGGTCGTTGTGCTGTCCGCATTTTTGCGTACATGGACGCCTATCGCGCATCGAGTTTCCAGCTTTCGCTTCATTCCTACCTCACCTTATGGCGACAACGGATCTCGCAGGAGTCGACCCACGAGCAAACTCGTCGTGCCCGCCTTTCAGCTCGGAGGTGTGCGCTACCCCGAGTATGTTCCTCGCTCGAGGCGTTCAGACCGACCCATAGAGGATTCCCCCACCCACATCTATTCGGAGGGATACGTCTCTACGTCCCCATGGACATCGAGGGGCAGTGAGGACACGATGACGCAGTGGAGGCTAGCCCAATGCCCAGATGCGCCCACGTCGAGGAGGTCACGTCCGTCCCCTTTCCACTTGCACGCACCGAGGAGCCGCCTGTTCATTAGTTACTTGCCTTCCAGGGATGAGGACCTACGTCACCAGGAGTTTTTAGGGAGAGGTAGCTATAGCTGGGGTTTGATCTTTTGGAGCATTTACTTGTTGTTTATGTTTACTTTCCGTTATGTATTTTCTGTTTTATGGATCGCAGCTCTCCCACTTTATATAGGTATGACTTTATTCAATTTTTATTTTAGTTGGTGTGTTCAGGAACTATGTATCTAGCTATGATATCTAATACTATGATATTTGCTTCTATGGATGGATGCGTTCTTGATTGCTTTTAATTGTATGTTTTGTCCTTTGCTGCTTCATGTTTTGCTTATGATAGTACACGATGGCTCGCATTTTGTTTTACATATTTCAAAAAAAAAATTTACCTGTATTTCTGCTAAGTAATTTTGCAAACATGTTTAAAAGGAAGTAATGACTAATAATTAATCTTAATACGTCCTAGGCATGTTGGGTTAAATATTAGGGTGTTACAAAGTTGACATAATTGAACTCACCACCTAATGAGAAATCACGACAATGAAATAAATGATAATAGTGATGATGAAAATAGTCCTTAACTTTCAAGTTACTGAGGTGTTGAATATTATATTCAATAATGTTTTGAACTAACTCTAAATTTATGTATGTATTGATATCTTTTTGTGGATTGAATAATTGTTTCAGTATGGCTTGTAGAGGTAGAGGCCGACCTAAGAAGTCGGTTTACTCGCCACCACCTCCACCATTATCTTTGCCACCACCTCATCCCTTTTGATGATGCCTAGTCCTGGTGTTGGCCCTCCACTTCACCCTATTCCTAGTTACGTCCCATCCATAGTAGTGACCTAAACTCCAGCCCTCCACTAGCCTAACTTCTAGGCCCACATCTCACCATACCCATGCTTCCTTAAGTATGTCACAGACATAGGACCCAAACGGTAGGCTACATGGCCCATATGGTAGGCCACTCCTTTGGCTTCAACCAAATGGTAAAGACTGGAAATTTGAAATATGTTTTCTATTACATACTTTAGTTTTAGATTGTGATGATGTTTAAAATATGATCATTGTATTAATTTAATTCATATTTGTACCAGCTTTGATCTTTTTCATGAGGGCTTCCACTAGATTACAAAGGTTATATAAAGTAGGTATAACCATCTATGGCCCACCTAGACCATCTTGAAAAATGTTAAGGAGATATGATGGGAGAGTGGAAGGTAATGCTATAATTTATTCGAATATGTTTAAGGATGACAAAAATACCTACAAAGATGGATACCTATAGGGATTACCCGCATGAGAACGGGTATGGGACTAGTTTGTCCTTTGAGGGACGGGATAGGGTACCTATTTCTTAAACGGGGCGGGAGGGGTTAAGGTCCCCACCCTTTGGAGACACACCAAATCCCCATAAGTATAAGTTTATGTGAAAATGTCTTTTCATATGTATATATTTATACCCAAAATATTTCAACTCTCATATTCCTAATTGATTTTTAAGAGATTTAAATAATGTATTTTATTTTTAATTTTGACAATGTTGAATAATGTTATGATGATCAATAAATTACGGATATTTATAAGTGTTTTATGTTACCTCCAGAACCTTTCAGAGAGCTTCATAGCAATATGTTTTGAGTGACAACAAAACCAATTAAAGAAAATATCTTAAAGAACGACTAATGTTTACCATGAGTTTCTTGACATAGCATCCAGGTATTTCTGATTGCATAACATGGACCTGAAACGAGAACAATTTCGCTTTGCATGTACAAACATGATTTATCTCATATAAAAATATTGAACTTAATAGAAAGTGAATGTTATATCGTGCAAAGTACGTATACATGCCTTAAGATGAAAGGAAATCATATCAAAGGCAAGAAACTAAGGTCTGGGACTTTAAAAGTATGGGACTTCAGAAAGTACACCATGGATGAAGATATCCATCAAACACTGAAGCCAAATTGTTCTACTATCTTTAATCATCACACTTGCAATGTTTTGTTCATCAACAAGCCATGTTTGAAGATGTGAAGACCCAAGAGTCATCAAGGAAATGATGCCGCACATCTAAAAGCTCACTTAAGTGATACTATGCTCTCTACAAGAAATGAAAAGAATTTTTGAAATTCAAATTTGAATTCCAAAAGTCAAAACCCAATGACTGAAACTAGCGAGTCATCTCTTTCCACCATGGTTAACTATTTCAGCTTCTAGAAGAAGGAGTTCAGAAACCACATTAGAAAGTAAGAGTAATTTCTGAAGTAGCATCAGAAACCTCAATCTTGCAACGACTTTTGCAAAGCCTTGAAAAACAGACATGCTACTCTTCTAGATTGCTTTTCCAAGACATAAATGGATGATCAACACTTGTCCCTTGGAGATTCTGATAAGGGCAACGTCATAAGGAAGACAATCTATAAATAGATGTTGTGTTTTCAAAGAATAAGATTTTTTTGACTCTACACAAAGAGCAAAAACTCTAAAAAAAGTTTCTCCTCATTCTGCTTGTAGAGTTCATTACATCTAGTAATCATTTCCTTTAGTTATAAAAATCTTCTTGCTACGTTCCTTCAGTGTTCATACATTCTTCCTAGAAAGAATACTTAGAAAGAAGTCATACAAGTGTTTCCCAAAACTTTCTTTGTAAATCTTATGAAAACTTGAGTGTAGGTTAGTTGAGTTGCAAACCCAAACACAAACCTTTGTATCCTTGATCCAGGAGTGATCGATGTAAGGTTAGCTTGGAGAGGCTGGTCAAAGACTACTTGCAACATGACAATAAAGGTGTTTTATTGGTCTTGTTTGGCTTAGAGAGGGTGTTCAAAGACTACTTGGTTCAACTTGAAGAGGCTGGTGAATAACTACTTGGTTGGTGATAATAGAGGTTGTTTACTAGTCACTCGTGAGAGCTTGGGAAGACTATTGTAAAGACTATCTTAATTATTTCTCTAGTAAGAGAAATGTTTAGTGGAACTAAATGGTTATTGAAACTGGATGTAGGAGGTTGACTAAACTAATATAAAAACTCTCAAGTAGTATCTTCTTTCTCCTTCATCTCTTATTTTATTTCTGTATTTGATTTGTTTTTCTGTTAGTTAGAAATCTCTCTTTCACATGTTTATTTCCTTTGTAGTTCAGAAAGTTCACTTTCTAAAGTCACTAACATGTTTTCGCTGCACTTCAAGCTCATCACTTGATAGTATCTTGAATAAGTTTTTCAGAAGTCAAGAAGTGAAAAAAAAAAGTAAAGCATGATTCAACCCCCTTTTTCGTGCTGATCTGTAACATCCTAATATTTAACCCCAATACGGCTAGGACGTATCAAGACTAATTATTAGTTATTACTTCTCTTTAAATTCATTTATAAAATACTTAGCGGAAAATAGGGGTAAATTTTTTTTGAAATGATTTATATAAAACAAAGTGCGAGCCTTTGCGCGTAACATAAACAACGTGAAGCGGAAGAATAAATAAAACATACAGAACATAAACATTAAAGAACACATCCATCATAAACATCATTCCTCATCACATTAGATAATATAGTTTAGTACATCATAATAGATATAACGGAAACATAAAGTCTTACCCATACTAGTGGGCAGAGCTTGCAGTACAATAACATAAAATAAGAAACATGATAACAAATACATGGAACAACCCCAAAAGATAAACACCCAACTAAGACTCTCCCTCCCTCGAGCCATGGATGACGCTCCTATCCATCCCTCGGTGGCACATATCCAATGAACTGGGCAAGCTCCTCAGATGCGTGAAGGCGGAAGGATGGGCGAGCATGCCCGCCACGATGAGGGTACATCTCCTGACGTCGTGCTAACCTCCGCGTCACCGTCTCCTCGCTACCCATCCTGATATCCATGGGTACGGGGACGGAACCCTCCAAGAAAGGATGAGAAGGAAGATCCTCTGATGGGTCGCCTCCAACGTCTCGGCGAGGCACGTACTCGGGTAGCCTTGCACCGCTGAGATGGGAACAGGCACGACGTTCTGCTCGTCACGGGTCGCGTCCTCTCAAAAATCATATCGTCGCCAAAAGGGAGGTCGGGTGAATTGTAGCTGGAGACGGGAAAGGCAAAAGGGCGTCCCACATATGCAAAAATGCGTATAGCACAACGACCCTTGAAGTGGTAAGACTGATGCTCGGATCAAGTGCACCTCCCACGGTGCGTCAACAAAAATCACGAACGACGCCATCGATATCTGAAGACGTAACGGAAAGAAACAGAGAGGGGTGAGAATCTTGCTAAAGAATCTCAGGAGGAAGTCCTCTATCCTAGTGTCATCGTTTACGTCCCCAGGAACCTTGGGTTTATTATGAAAAGGTTAAGCATGCATAGGTTCATTATGAGGTTTTCACAAAGGTTATTATCCAAGGTCCATGTCTTTTATAATGATTCTTAATGCATGTATGCAACATAATAGTTCATGGATGCATGGCAGTACTTTAGGTAAATCAAACAATTATCAAACAACATATAAGTGGCATGTAACTTTTCTCTTGAACATCTTTCCTTTCTCATACTTGTGACACCAATCATAATAGTAACCGCACCCCTTAAACTAGGCTATGAGCTCATACCTTAACTAGTCGTCACTAGTTCTTACTTATCCTCTTGATAAGCGAATCATAAACATAATCATAATCATCATAATCCGACTCCCAGTACGGGTAGGGGGCCTAAGGATCACCCATCATGGGACTTTTTCCTTCTTCGAAACGCATCGACTGGTTAAGACCAACGACTTTGTCCGCTTTGGGAGGCTAATGTCTATGCCCTCACGGTTTTACCTTCTCTCACCAAAGCAGGAGAAGTACGTCTCGGTGTGTCACCTTAAACATCATATACTTTCATTCTTCGAAACGCATCGACTTGGTTAAGACCAACGACTTTGTCCGCTTTGGATGGCTCGACGTCCATACCCTCACGGGTTTACTTTCTCCTCTGAGAGGAAATGCGTCTCGGCATATAACTTTAAACTTCATATTTCTCAAAAACTTTCTTTTGTCCCTCAAATTTGACGGAAATTCGGCGGCATAACACTACTCTCCGAATTTCCTCAAATTTGAGTCATGCCACATAATCTCAGTCACATGCATCATTTTCATGGAACTTTCTCATTGCAATAACTTTCTAGTTCACATGAGCATATTTCTCAATTTCATTCATATCTTTGAAACATTATGCATCTCAAACACAACATTTCATCATATCACCATATCAAATTTGCACATAAAGTTTCATGCTCAAGGAACTAACATAATCACATCATCATAAGTGTGCACGAGGTTCATCATCATAATTATACTCTCTCGTCCACCTATCTCATAGTATCTTATGCTTTGACCCTTTGGGCTTTAAACTTGTATTTGCATCATTATTACCCTCAAGGGGTTGGCACTTAAACTTTTCTCTAAGATTTGAACTCACCAAAATTCCAATCAGCACTTAACATAAAAGGGCAGAAAAATATCGCATGCTTACGGGCTCTAAATCTCCATTCGTGACCCTTTTTAAGATCCATCTTCGCCTAAGGCTCCATAATTAATTCTTAGATCAATTATGAGGGATTCCTAGGCATGTTCTCTAAGTTATAAACCACTTTAGATCTCTTATCATCATCTTAAACTTAGAAATTAACACCTAATCATTTATGAAGGGATCTTGTATATGTCTTACTAATTATGAATCATTTATCCTTGAATTAATCATGCTAGAACATTTGCATCTCTTGCATTAAGGTGTTCTAGAATTCTCATCTCTAATCCCTTTTAAGTTACTTATTCTTTTCTAACTTTTCTAAATCGATCCTTGCTTCACTCAACATAATTTTACACATTTAACACCTTAGAACAGCATTTATACAGTAGCCAAACATAGAACCGAAATCATGAACCCATAAGATCACATAATCTCTTGGGTTGAAATGCATATAAGTTACTAGTTTTCTCTTGGATGTTTCTGGAAACAAAAGGTGTTCTGGTAATCGATTACATGTTCCTAGTAATCGATTACCAGGAGCTCAATTCATTCTGGGTTTCAAAAACAACGGTAATCGATTACATATAATGGTAATCGATTACTTAGGGTTAAACCCGTTTGGAAAAATAAAGAACATAGGGTAATCGATTACACTATAAGGTAATCGATTACATGGTTTCCAGAAAGGTTCTTGGCATGAAAAAGCCATAGTAATCGATTACACTGCCTCTGGTAATCGATTACCAGAACCAAAAGTCCTTCAAAACCCTTCTGGTAATCGATTACCAGAACCTTCGAAAATTGAGAAAACATGATTTTGACACATTCCAAACTATTTTAAACATCTTGAGACCTCATAAAACAGTTTTCCAACATTTCCTTGAAATTATTCATGTATTTTACAAAATCAAACCATTATTGAATCATACCAAAACTCATCCATTTCTTTTTGAATGGAGTTTCCTTTTTAGGATACTTAGGGCAAGTCTTTGAGCTCTAGAGTATTTAGGTGATGACAAAATCTTAAACATGCCATGCACTTTATTTTACTCTTCATTAGAAAGTAAAGTGAGAGCATAAAATAAATATGAGATGCAACTTCATTATTATCTTTAAGGATTAAGTGATGACTTGAAATATAAACATGAAATGCAAGCTTGGGAATTTAAATATGGTAATGCAAGTTCATTCATTTACTCTTGTGAAATTAGTGATAGCATCAAAATAAACATGAGATGCAAGACATAAATTTAAACATGAATGCATCTTGTTTTTATCTTAGCTAGAGCTCTTGCAAGACTTTTAGAGGAACATAAACCTCAACCCATTATGTATCATAAGGCAAGCTTTAGAGTTCTTAGCACCTAGACTTCAAGAGAAATCTTAAGGTTTGAACTCATCATCAAGCTTAAGGAAATGGACCTAAAGTTCATCACTTTGTCTAAACAAAACTACAAGAACTAAGTCATATTCTTTATTTTATTGCTCATGGGCTTCAATCTAGAGTAAAACTCTTAGAACGGCCGACCAACTTTAAGGTTGGCAAGGGTAAGCTTAGAGCTCTTTGAAATCATGAGATTAACTTTCTTAACAAAACTTTTGTGATCTACTAGACATATTTTACAAACTTTGTTCAAATCCAAAGAAGAAAAACTGAAATCCTTAAGGGAAAAAGGAAGAGGAAAACGAAAACTTAAGCCAAGAAAAGAAAGGAAATCCAAGCATGTATGGTCCAAGACCAAGTTGTTTCAAGCTTTAGAGGTTTCTCACATGACAACAACAAGTCATTATCTTGAAACCTCATCATCAAGCTCACATTCTTTTTGAAAAAGGCCTCTTGGCCAAAAAGAAAGGGGAAGGGAAAGGAGTTTGAAACCAAGAGAAAAACTAGAACTTTCTTGAAGAACACAAACAAAAATCATCAAAACTTAACCCCTACCTTAAGAAGTCTTGAAGAGAGGAAGGAAAGCTTGAGTTTTTGATGAGATGGAGAAGGAAAATCCTCTTGAAACTTGAGGAGAAATCAGCCAAGTGAGGAAGTTTGAGAGGAAATGAGAGGATTTGCAAGAAGTGTGAACTTACCAAGTGAACCAAAGTGTGACAAGGTTCATCAAGGCTTGGTATTTATAGAAAAATGAGACATGTTGGCTGATTTGGGAGGGAATGGCTGATGGCTTTTCAAGGTCAATGGAGGAGGAAAATATCTCTTACAAAGTATGGTTGGAAGCATAGGCAAGGTATGGGCAAAGCATGGCCTAAGGCATGGGCTTGGAGTGCATCAAAAATCAACATGTGGCACCATTTTTAGGGGGATTTTGTCAACACATCAGCCAAGGGGAAGGGATTTTTGTTCATGTAATTGTGGTTTAAGGATGTGTTTAAGTGTTTCTTTGATTAGGCTTTTGATTAGGAGTTTGTAAGCAAGTGTTTAGGTGAGAAAATGGTTAATTAAGGTGGTTCAAGACTTGATTAGGAGGGTAATCTTATTAGATTAGTAATTTAAAATAATTCTTTTGGTCAAATGAGGTATGGCTCAATTCCTTAATTTAAGGAATTGGAGAGAAACACTATTCAAGATTCCATGACTAGGAATCTTGAATTAAAGAATACAATTAGAGTTTATCTAAGCAATCTTAGGTTCTAATTAACCTTAATAAATTATTTTGACTCTAGATTAATTATCGAAATAAATTAATCTTCGATTAGAGCCTAATATTGCTTAGGTTTGCTTAATTGCGTCATTAGGCTTACTGTACACGTTCTAGGGGCAAAATGGTAATTTTGCACTAAAACTGCCCTGGACCTTTCTGGCTTAACTAAACATCAAACATTGCTCATAAACATCATTCTAAACTTCCTGAAAAGTTCTGGGTCAAACGGCACCTTTTACCCGTGTAGACACAGGAGGGTATTTTGGTCATTTTGAGCCGAAAGTTTAGAAAACGAGGTTCTCTCCTTGGATATCATTCATAACAGCATAATCCCCTTCAAACATCGAGTTGACCCATTCGAGGGTTGCCGGGCAACTGTCCCGAATTTCGGGAAAAATGACCTCAGGGCATTTCGGTCATTTGTACTCTAACAGGATAAATCGGGGCAACACTATCTACTTACAAGTGGCATCAGAGCTTAGCCTCTAAGGGGTTGAGCATTCTAATGTTTGCAAAGGACAAACATCCGAAGGATAGATGGCACAGAAATATTCATATAGTGAAGGGACGCTCCATAATAGACCGCCATTCTTTGATTGTAAGGATTATGCCTATTGGAGAATCAAATAGAGTTGTTCATAAAATATACAAGTCTTAACTTATGGGAGGTAATACAAGAAGGAGATTTTGTTCCAAGGGAGGAGTTCCAAGAAGATGATGCACCCTCAACTCCAGAGAGAAATCCCTCAAAGTAGGTGGACAGAGGAACACAAGGCCAGTGTTCAACTAACTCAAACACTATGTAGCTACTTACATGTGCACTGAAGAAAATCCTGAATATAACAAAATTATTGCCTGTGACACGACAAAGGAAATATGGAAAAGACTACACATGCTACATGAAGGCGTGACCACTTGAAAGAACTAAGATCAGCATGCCTGTCATCAATATAGATGTTCAAGATGATAGATCAAGAGAAATATTGATGAAATGACCACCAGGTTTATGAACATAATAAACCAATGAAGGATTAGGCAAAAAATACTCTAGCTTTGAAATGGTTAGAAAAATCTTAAGAA
Organism: Dalbergia oliveri; assembly: GCA_030441495.1. Taxonomy (NCBI): domain Eukaryota; kingdom Viridiplantae; phylum Streptophyta; class Magnoliopsida; order Fabales; family Fabaceae; genus Dalbergia; species Dalbergia oliveri. Next base: position 4,973,237 of record JAMLFY010000013.1, on the reverse strand, counting down.
GCCTTCTTGCCAAATGGCTGTAAGGTCACAACCATTATTGAGGCAAAAGACCTTCAAACCTCCTGTAAATGCACTCATTGGGTCTCTTAAAACTTATGAGGTAGTGCTCTCAGAAATGCATGGTGAATCCTCCAAGAAGAGCAAGTCCATGGCCTTAAAATGGTCTCATCAAAAGGCAAACAAAGTTAAAGTAATGAAGGTTGCTGAAACCTCTGATGAAGAGGAAGAAACTGATGATTAGACAGAAGAAAAAGATGGAAACAAGCTTTCCATGCGTTAGGAAAATGTCCAAGGCTTGAAAAGGCAACATGAAGAGAAAAAGGGAGACCAACCTCAGGAAGGAAAGGAAAGCCAAGGTGAAGTTTGAAAGTGTCATCTGTACCATTGTAGGGAGAAAGGACACTTCAAACTAGATTGTCCTAAACTCAAAGGCCCACAGAAGAAGTTCATGCCTAGGACGAACTGAACCCTAGCCTTCTAGAGCTGAATTCTTAAGAAGAAAAAGAAAGACTAGAAGATTGGGAGATGGATGTTGCCAATCTATGCTTCATGGTTGGATACTCATTAGAAAGTGAATCTAAGCAACTCTAATCTCTCCTATGAAGAACGTTATCGTTATATGAAGAGTTGCTAGAAGATTCTCAAACCTTAACATCCTCCCAAGTACAACCTCATCCTTAAGTCATGGTATCATACTCAAGAGTTGTTACTTATATTATACGGACCTTTCTTAATTATCTATAATAAGGGTCGATCGAATTCGTGTTAACTAACCGAGTTTACCGAGATATATAGCTAGAAACAACTTATTTATTTAATACAAGTACAAAGGAAGCTCTTCTAAGGGCTTTAGGACATCCGTTCTCTTATGTTTTACAGACATATACATACACTTAAGTACAAAAAAACAAAGTTCTCTACTAACTATGACAAAATCCACTTGATCCTCTCCTGAGCCTCACCATTTTCTAGATCAACCTGGGGACGAAACAAGAAAAACAAATACACAGGGGTGAGAATTCTAAATTTTAGGGGCGTCCCAAAACATATACTGAAGTTCATGTCATCGTTACCGCCCCAGCCACTTCCATTTATTTAACAAAAGGTGACCATGCATCACATAATGACTATTCATTTTTAAAGTTCAAAATCTATCTTTTCGAAGTGGGTTACTTTTAAGAAAAACCAATCACTTAATACACCTCTACCGCGAGCCTATACTCATAGTAAGTTATGGCAACCAAGAAGAATCAATATACACAAATATGTATATGCCCAATGTAATGAAATTCACCTTTGATTTTCCTTGATGAATCAAAAGTATCACATCCCTCTCTATTTGCCTTCGACAAGCCAAAAGGATCTCAATCCACTCCATTTGCCTTTGACAAGTCAAAGGATCTCACTCACTCTATTTGCCTTTGACAAGTCAAAAGGATCTCGTGTGTCATTATTTACCCTTGACAAGTCAAAGAGGATCTCATGTTTCATTACTTGCCCTTAAAAGTCAAAGAGGATCTCATGTTTCATTACTTGCCCTTAACAAGTCAAGAGGATCTCAAGTTTCTTGGATCATAGAATTTAATTCAGGACATCATTCACTGCATGCATAAAACACGTACAGGCATCCATTCACAACGAAATTCTCATTTGTATATTATAAATCAACCTTTTAAATTATCTAGTATGCATTCATATGTCATAAGACATACAGCCAAAAGGTAACATCAAGTACTCATGTCATTCTAGAACCAAAAATTCCATTACTTCATCAATTCAAAGCATTGTTGCATTTCCAGCATAATGGCAGATTTTACACCATTGTAACACGAAATTATGTTGCCCCTCAAACAATCAATTCAGAGGCTATAAAAATTACCCAAGACACTTCAATGTGTCCACAAGGTCCCGTAAAATTTCAATACAAACAAGCTCTCTAACCCCTTCCATAAATTGTACAAATTCAGTGGTCAGAGACCACCAATTCACAGCTTAGACTAGAGTTCTCATAATTTCTCACCTGAGTAAATGATTGAACCAATGCACAATAAAATTCACAGTGATATTTCAATATGTTACTAACTTCTTGTAAAAATTTCAAGGGCTAGTTCAATCATTTGCTATGTTAATAAAATCAGACAACTTTATTGCTTCAGTTTCAATAATCAGGACAGCATCTGCCTCATTCGGTTTCTGATTTTTTGAGGCAACCAATATTAAAACTAACACCCAAGAAAATTCATATAGTTATTCTAAGATGTCAAATACAACATATAATTTTTTTAGGTCATGAAACCACCCACAAATATGTCAGAAAATTCGGTATCAATTTTACTTGGAGTTGAAATCGATGCTTGGAATTCAAATTTCTTTTGGTGGAAACTCATTTTTAACACCATCCAAGCCCATCACCAAAATTCACACATCAATAACAATATAATATCAACCAAATAAAATGAAAATTTTAGAATAAAACCAAGCAAAATAAATCAGTAAAAATTTCAAGAGAAAAGACCATAGAAAACCCTACTTTGAGAGCTCTTGAGCTCTATGCTCCAAAGGATGCTCTAGAATGCTTTTGCTTCACTTCAAAGCTTCCCCACCAACATCAAACCCTTCCTTTAACCTCTGATTGTGTGCCCTCAAAGTTGGAAAAGTGATGGATTCAAATTATAATCGGTTAGATTTGTAGGTTATGGTGAATAGAATAAGTTTAGTGAAGAGAGTTTGTGGTTTTAGTGACTTGAGCTAGGGTTTTGCAAGCTTGAAGCTTGATAATGGAGTTTGAGAGGAAGAACAATGGAGGAAGGGTTCTTAGAGAGGTCTGGCAGAAATTGTGATGAAGGGAAATGATAAGATGTTGATATTTTGAGTTTAGGGCAAAATACATAGAATTTTCAAGTCCAAAATGTTTTCTTTGAAGATAATTATTGTAATTTTGTGCAATTCCTATTGGTTAGTCATAAAGGTGTAATTGTGTGGCACATCTCAAGCCACACACTTGTCCTCCTTAGGTGGCAACTTGCTCTGCAAGTTTCATTCGGTGCAAGAACTGCACACGCAACTTGCCGAACGGTAAACACCGTACCCGATTAAACCGATATTACCCGAAAATTAATTTTAAGTATAAAATTATCATTCCCAGATATTCCTAACCTCATTCCCATGTTTCCCTAATTTCAGGCACCTCCAGGCCGAATCTAGGGTTTCAGCGTCCGGCCTTGGGGCCCATAAGATATTATTCACCCTGAAATTTTTTTTTTTTGACACATCCGTTGGGCCGCCCTCATCATTGCTAAACTATTATATTTTTGAAATTACGATTAATAAAGCTCAATTAATTTTTAATTAAATTTTAGGGTGTTACACAAACTCTTTCCTCTCACTATCTCAACCTGAAAAAGGAACATAAAAAGACGTTCTAGAATTTAAAATGGCCAAGACAGAAGCTGAGAATCTAAGGTTTGAAAAAGAAAATCTGAATGGAGAAAATAAGATTTTAAATATAAAACTCAATGCCTTAGAATCTAAAGTTGCAAGTAAAAATGAAAACACTCAAAAGGTTACTTCTAAGCTTGAAAGAACTTCAAAGCTTTTTAAAGCTGACCTTTAAAAAATGGTGAAAGGATCAAGGAATCTTGTTCTGATCGGAGGTTAGCGGTCATATTTTCAAAAGACCGGTTTGGGATATGAGGAAGAGTTCAATGAGAAAGGAAAATCAACTCTCTTCAAGAAAGACAAGAGCAAAGTGTCTTGTACTTTTTGTTTTAAGAAGGACATCTACCTACAAATGCTTTATAAAAAGGTCTGTAAAAGGTTGGAAAACCTCATTCTCAGACTAACTCAAGAGGACCAAAGAAAATTTGGGTACCTAAAATAAAACTCTTTGTTAAGGTCTACCTAAGAACACATGTGGAACATGACAACAAGTGGTATATGGATAGTGGGCTGCAAGGCATATGTCCGGATCAAGAAGTGGTTCAAATCTCTTACCAAAAGCTCTGGATCAGGAAAGTTTGCTAATGGAGGTAAGACTAAGGTCACATGCATAGGAAATATTGGTAAAGATGATTCTCACCAAATTTCTAATGTCTTACTTGTTGATGGTTTGGCTCACAACCTTTTAAGTATTAGCCAATTCGTGACCAAGGCTTTAATGTTGTTTTTAATGCTCATGCATGTAAAATAATAAGTCCCACTTTTGAACAAGTCATTTGTCTAGTAAGAGGCATGATAATACATATGTGTTATTCTTCAATGATCTAAGAGATCAAGATGTAAAATGTCTGCATCCTTCATAGATGATAAGTGGCTATCGCATAAGAAGATAGGGCATGCTTGTAATGCCCCAATTTTTGCCGTGTACAAATGACCAAAATGCCTCTGAGGTCATTTTACCAAGAATGAGGATCGCTAGCCATCCTCCAGGGGATGTTTTGTTATTGAAAGGGGATTATGTGTGCTAAAAGAGTAGAAAAATCTCATTTTAGTTTTCTAATGCACAAAATGACCAAAATACCCCTTGCTAAGTAATTTAAATTAAGTGCCGATTAAGCCCGAACTTCACCCAAAGGTTTGAAATGATGTTTTTAAGTAATGTTTAACAACAGGTTAAGCCCAGGAAGCCCGGAAGGTTTTTTGTAGAAAATCACCATTTTGTCCCTAGCTAAGTGCATTTTAGGCCTAATGATATGATTAATAAACCTAAGCAATATTAAGCTCTAATTAAAGATTAGTAAATCCTAATTACTAACCTTGAGTCAAAATATTTAATTGAGGTTAATTAGAACCTAAGATTGCTTAGAAAAACTCAAAATCCTTTTCTTGATCTAAGACTTTATGTCACATTTTCATAAATAGTAAAATCTCTATTCCAATTTCCTTAAATTATGGAAATGGTCACATGATGAGATTCCTCCCTAATAAAGGTGGATTTGCATTAATCAAGTAAGAGCACTCTTTAATTTTGTCTTGAACCACCTTATTTACCCATTTTCACCTAAAACACTAGATTACAACCCCTAATTCATAGCCTACTCAAATCAACTTCTAAACATACTCATAAACCAACATTAAAATGAGATTTTCTTCCCCTCATTTTCCTTAAATCATAACCCGCCACTCCTCCTCTATCGTCATCCATCACATATTGAAATTCAATTAAAATATGTTTAAAGAAACATGCTTGCCCATACCTTAAGCTATGCTTTGAACCATACCTATCCATACCCAAAGCCATACCATGCAAAGAGATATTTTTCTCTTCCTTCCTCCCCAAAGAAGCCTTCGGCCTCCTCCTCCATTTCCACCTCCATGTGTTTCATTTTTTCTATAAATAGGCATCAAGGAAAGCTTATAATACTTGCTCATCTTCACAACCTCAAGCTTTCTTTCTCAAACTCAAAGAATTCTTCTTCTTTTTCTTCTTTATTCTTTTCCAAGAGCCACCACCCTCCACCATTTCCTAACCACAAACCACCACACAAACACCACAATCATTCCTCTAAACACATAATCTCTCCATTTCCAAGACCAAAAACTCAAGATAAACTTTTCTTTCTTTTCTTTTTCCTCTTGGCCAAATCACCTTTGCACCAAGAAAGAAATTGTTCTTCTCATCTCATTCCAAGACCAAGTTTTCCTCTTTAAAAGAAAAACATCTTTGGTAGGGAGTTGTTTTAAGGATTTGCTATTCTTTTCTCTTGTATTACTCTTGGTTTAAGATATTCTTCCTTTCTCATTACACCATTTTAGGTTCTTTGTTTTCCTTTCCTTCTCTTTTTTTCGGCCTAATGGCCTACATCATGAAAAAACCATGGCTTGATGATGAGAGTCTTGGGTGTTAGTTGCAAAACCATCATTTGTTTGACCTCTAAAGTTTGAAGGTTTCACTTTTAAGAGTTTTTGGCAAACGATGATATTATGTTGTTAAATGGTAGTCTTGAGCCTAGGACTTAAAGAAATAAAAACAGTACATTCATATTTATATTCCAAGTCCTTGCATTGCATATTTATATTTAAACCTTGCATTTTCATATCACCAAAATAATTAACTTGAAGCCTACCAATTTCAACCTTAAAGTTGATTGTTGATTTAGAGTGAAAACTCTAAGGGACCTAGAGCACTAAAATAAATAATTGAACTTGCATTCATGTTTACATTTCTTGTCTAACATATTTACTCTTCAATTCATCACCTAAACTTAAAGATTTAAAATTAGAGCTTGCATTCTCATATTTAAATTCAAAGCTTTGCATAGCATACTTATGTTTTTCTTGCTATTACCCTATAATGCCAAGATTAAAAATGAAGCTTGCATTGCATGCCTAAAATTATGTCATTACTTGATTAACCTAGTGCTCAAGACTCACCATTTCAACTCACATGAGAACTTGACTCATGGAATAGATATATATATATATATATATATATATATATATATATATATATCTTCTTAAGTGTAGACATCATTTTATTAAGCTCTCCAATTTTTGCTACTAATTTAAGGTTACTTATTGTGTTGCCATAAGAATACGAATTAAAGTACTTATCCTATAAATTGTTGTGATTTTCCATATACTTGAGGAATTATGTGAAATTGAGGACTTACATGTTTAGTTATTTGATTTTGAATGAATATGGCATGTTACAATTTCACTTGGAATATCTTAAAGTTGCATAAGTTCAAAAGAGCATGGGAAAGTATATGATATGGTTATGGCTTTGCATCTTAACATATTATGCTAATATAAAGGTGACATAAAAATGTGGAAATGATCCACTAGACTTCCCAAATTAAAGGTTATGAGAGGTGATCCAATGAGAAAGTGATCCTTTGGGACTCCAAATTAAAGGTTATGAAAGGTGATCCTATTGCCCCCTATCCGCACTCCAAGAGTCGAGTGTTAACTTATCATAGGATAAGATTATGCTAGTGATGATTAGTGAGGTATGAGCTCATAACCTAGAACTCTTAAAAGGCGAGAATAGGATGGCCCTAAATGAAAGAAAAAATTAATCTAAGTCACCTAAAAGATAAGTGGAAGAAGGTCATGTTATAATTGTTATGATCCATGAGTATCTTTTATGATTGAAATTAGTATCTCATACCTTGCATTGTCATGCATTTCATGATAAGGTATATTGTATTCATGACATCCAAGACGCATACTAAAATTAAATGGGCCTCGGTAAATGGTACTTTAGAACTTTAAAATTGAACCTTATAAATGTTCACCTTTCTATAAAACCAGAGGTTCCTGAAGGACGTAGATGATGACACCAAAATAGGAGGAAACCTTACTAAGATTCTTTATCAAGTTTCTCACTCCCTCTATCTTTTCTTTCCATCACGTCTTTAGAGGTCGATGGCAACCTTCATAATCTACGTTGATGTGCCAACCTGGAGTTCCATTTTGATGCCATGCACCAGTCATACCACTTCGTTGGACGTTGTTCCGTGCACCTGTTTGTGTTCCTCGATCGCCGTTGCCCAGCCCGTCACCAGTTTCCATTTCACACCGACTTCGCCCTTCTCCAATGGCCGACTCTTCAGACGCCGCCCCCGAGGAGAGCGTAACTGTCATGCCCCAGATGCGGCCTCCGGACTACGACTACCCGAGTACATCCCCCTCTCAGCTCGGAACCGACCTCCAAGTCAAACATTCCATCCATGGGTTCTTCCCCACCGTTCCTATGGCATTAGGTAGTGAGGACACTTGACGCAGCCATGTCAAGGAGGCAGGGTGAGGATGGTGCCCCGTCGTGGAGCACATGTCCAACCCGCTTACCGCTTGGCCACCCGGCTGAGTTGTCTCAATGGATTGGGTATATACCTCCCTCTGTGGGCAGAAGTAGGAACCAGCTAACTACAAAGTGTGCACACTTGCATATGTTAGGATAGCTTTCTTTTGCTTAGAGGTTCTCTATTTGTAGATTCGCTGATGTAGTAAGGAGTTTCTGATGTATTGTTTTTATGTTTCCTTTCTTTTTCACGGACGTACTACTAATGCTACTATTTCTTGTTTAGTGTATGGATTATCTATTTATTTATATATCACTGTGATGTTGTTTTTACTCATAACTTTATGTTCCATATCTATCCTGTTATCTTTTTAAGTATGGCTCACTTTTTTGTTTTAAAAAGAAAAATTTTACCTATATTTTCCTAAGTATTTTCAAAAACCAAAATTAAAAATTAAGGCAAAAGAGTAATAACTAATAATTAACTTGAATACATCCTAGGTGTATTGAGTTAAATATTAGGGTGTTACAATGCTCATATGAAGCTTATTTCTAAGCTCTTAAGAAAAAGCTTGTTAAAGGCGTACCAAGGATCAGATTTGACAAGGACTCAACTTGTGATTTTTGTCAAGAAAGGTAAGCAAACCAAAGCTTCTTTCCATAATAAGCATGTGGTTTCAACCACCAATCCACTTGAGCTTTTACACATGGATCTCTTTGGGCTAACCAAGACTTGGTAGTCTTGCTAGAAAGAGATACGTCTTGTCATTGTGGATGACTACTCCAAATTCACATGGGTTATCTTCCCAGCTTCTAAGGATGAGGTATTTTCAAAGTTTTTACAAAACGTATTTGCATAGAAAAAGATTCTAGATAAGCTCTATCAGATCTGATCATGGAGGAGAGTTTGAGAATCATATTTTCAAAAATTTTTGTGAAAAACATGGCATCTTCCATGAGTTTCTGCATCTAGGACTTCTTAACAAAATGGGATTCCTGAAAAGGAAAAATAGAAATTTATAGGAAATGGCCAAAGCAATGCTTTTAGAAAGTGATTTATCAAAAGGCTTTTGGGCAGAGGCTGAACACCTTACACTATATACAAAACAGAATCTTTCTAAGGTCAATCCTCAAGAAAACTCCCTACGAGCTATGGAAGGGTAGGAAACCCAACATTTCATATTTTCACATTTTTGGGTCATCATGTTTTATCCTTAACACTAAGGACAAAGTTGCAAAGTTTGATCCTAAATTGATGATGGTATTATCTTAGGATACTCTTCTGTCTCTAAAGCTTACAAGAGTGTATAATAAGAGAATGCTATGTGTTGAAGAGACTATTCACATCAAGTTTAAGGAGCTCAAGAAAGACTTTACTAATGATCTCGAAGAACTAGAAGAGAGTCTTGAAAGAATAAGTCTAAAGGAAACTTCTAGAACAAGAAGATGAAAGGCAAACCTTCAAAAAGTAAGCTCTTGAACACAAACACTTCAAAAAGCTTTCTCAAAACTCAGAGCAATCAGACTTAGTGACTTCTGAAAGAAAAGCAAAAAGAAGAAGCTGAAGATCTTCAAAGCCACAGAAACTACAAAGGAGTTTCTAATTTAAAGACAGTTTCTCAAAACAAAGTTCTGGAGATATTTTTAAGGGTGTGAGAACCATATCATCCTTAAAGAATATGTCAAATTGTGCTTTCATCTCCACCATTAAACCAGAACTTCATTGATGAAGCTTTGAGTGATCAAAGTTGGGTGGATGCTAAGTAAGAAGAACTAGACAAGTTAGAGAAAAGTAAAGTTTGGACACTTGTTGAAAGACCAAAGGGCAAAACCATCATTGGTGCAAAGTGGGTGTTCAAAAATAAGCTTGAAAAGTCATTAGGAATAAAGCAAGATTGGTTGCACAAGGTTATAATCAACAAAAGGGATTGGTTATGATGAAACCTTTGCTCCAGTAGCTAGGCTTGAAGCCATGAGAATGCTACTTGCTTTTGCTTCCTTCAAGGGATTCATTCTATACCAAATAGATGTCAAGTCTGAATTTATAAATGGATTCCTCTATGAGGAAGTTTATGTGAAGCGGCCTCCTGGTTTTGAGAATAAAGACCTTCCCAACCATTTTTTGAAGCTAACAAAGGCTCCCTGTGGTTTGAAACAAGCTCCTCAAGCTTGGTATGATAGATTGAGTATCTTCTTGTTGAAGAATGAGTTCAAGAGAAGTAAAGTTGATACAACTCTTTTTACTCTTGAACAAGATAATAACTTTCTAATTGTCCAAATATATGTTGATGACATCATACTTAGCACTTGATCATTCTCTCTGAAAAGTTTTCAAAATTAATGCAGACTGAATTTGATATGAGTATGATGGGTGAACTAAAATTTTTCTCTTTGCAAATAAAACGACAAAAGGAAGGAACCTTGATCCATCAAAAAAAATATACAAAGGATTTTTTGAAGAAATTTAATATCGATAAAGCTAAACGAATGAGTACCCTCATGCATCCATCTCAAATCATTTATGCTAATGAGAATGGTGAAAATGTTTTAGAAAGTAATTATAGTGGAATGGTTGGTCCACTCCTATCTCATAGCTAGTAAACCAAACATTGAATTAAGTGTGAGAATTTATGCTAGATTTCAATATAACCCAAAACAATCACACTTAAATGCTATTAAGAGAATTCTTCGATATTTATCAGGTACTACTAATCTCGGCTTATGGTATGAGAAAGATACTTCTTGTGAAATTATAGGTTATTATGATGCTGTTCTGGAGAAAGTGTTAGAGAAAAAGCCCAGTGGTTACTGCTATTCTTTGGAAAAAATCTGATCACATGGTCATGTAAGAAGCATAATATAATTGCTCTCTCTCCTGCTGATGTTGAATATGTAAATGCTGGAAACTATTGCACCCAATTCCTATGGATAAGGAACAAGCTAGAAGATTATCACTTGAGGTATTTCAAAATCCCTATCTACTGTGATAATACTAGTGCTATTAATCTTGCCAAAAATCCTATCCAGGACTCTAGATCCAAGCACATGATGTTAAACATCATTTTATTCATGATCACATTCAAAAGGAGATGTTGAGTTAATTTTTGTGAATCCTGAAGACCAAGTGTCAGATATATTCACAAAGCCATTAGCTGAAGATCATTTTTGTGTTTTGAAAAAGCTTTTATACTTAAGTGTTTTCTAATCTACATAAGCATTCATACACAAATCATCTCTAGATACTCTCTCTCTCACCATGACTCCAAGCTGAAGCCTAATAAAAGATATCAGTTGCAAGACTGGTATTAGATTGAAGAACTTTCAATTTGCAAGATCAGAAAGAAGATGGGTTGTTAAGAAAGAAGAGATGAGGATCAGATAATGGAAGTATATGTATAGGATCATACCTTCAGAATATGAAGATGAGTTATGATGAGTAAGTGGTATGTCTCCCATGGGTCAAAAAGTAAATGGTGAAGCTCAAAAAGTGATCACAAGAGTTAGAAAATCTCTCTGAAATGGATGAAAAAGCGGGATAATTTTCACTCTTTTGAGCTTCTTTCTCTCACGTCGTTTCACCTTCAGCTTTAGTTACGTCACATTACTATAACCCCCCACTTCTCACATATCACTTCTTGACCTTTCTTCTCTACCTTAAGCTCTTCAAACCATTCCATTTCCTCTAATCTCAAACCCTCTCTTCTACAAACCGAAGCATCTTGCTCCCTCACATATCTTCATCTCTAAATCTTTTTCAAGCCTAACCTTCTGTTCTTTCTAATACATCACCTTGAAAAATGGCTAAAGGCAAACCTTGCTTCGGGCCTTGCCAACATGAGGACATTTCTCATGTTTCATTAACCAACCACCAACAACACTATTCTTAATGGCCAGTAGCCCTAGGAAAATGCTTTGACAGGAAATCACAGTTCAAATTCTTATCCTTCTAGAGGTCATTTCCTTCCAAGGATAGGAAGGGTTCCCAAACTTCTCCGATTCGGGTATTTATGGGAATTGTTATTGCTTTCTATTCCAAGTTGTTATAAGTATTAGAGTTGGTGCTGACCTCTTATGTCAAAGGCATTGATTTAGAGCTTAAGCATAGCCAACCTATCCAACATCATTCATGCTCCTAATGATGGTGTCATTTGTACGTCTAAAGAAGATTGGTGGATGGGTCTTGGAGTTTTAGCAGAGGAGATCTCCAGAACTTATTGACTCTCCCAAACACCAACCTGGCAACATAATTACCGCCATGTTGAACACCAAGGTGCGACAAGTCTTTACCCTCATCCAATTCTCTACTCCCAAGGCTTGGAAGCACATATCTATTGGTTGGGATGGACCTCATGTTACCGTTTTGTCTATTGGTAAAAAGAAAGGTAAACTTGCCTAGATTAATCTTTGACTACATACTACATGCCATCTCTCTAGGGAAAAAGAACTATTTTTGTTCCTTATGGGATTCTATTGACCAAGATCTTCGAGATTGCAATACCCATTGGAAAACAAATGGTATGAGTATATGGAAGGAACTTGAGTACTCTCTAAGTTCTTTCAAGACCATACGAAGACCAACTGGTGTTGTTTATCCGTGGAGAGCCTGAGAATAAGAGATGCAGCTCTTGAAAAGGTAGTGGAGAAGAATAAAGGAAGAGGAAGAAAAAGAAAGATCATTTTTCTTAAGACAACTTCGATGAAAGTAAAAGGCTTGAAATAATTATCAAATATGGGGCTCACCCTGGAGATATTTCATGGCCTTAGATTCTGAGAATGACACAAGCTCTAGATCTTCTAATTCGAAATTTGCTTCTAAGGAGGAAATATCTTTAACGAATGTGTTCGCATATGGCAACTCTACGAAGACTCACCTCGAGTAAATGCTCCTCTCCCCGATCCAGGTTTTTCCTAACTATCTCCAACTCAAGGTGTTGAGCCCTCTTCAAGCCAACTAGCACCAGGGACACAAGCCAAGCTTTATAGAAGTACAACTCAAGAACAACGCCTAATCAACAACCAGCTAATCAAACAGAAGCCTTATCACGATGAAAATGAAGCACTTCTGCTAGAACTTCTTCATGAAATCAGGCGCCAGGGTTGATGATGGTGTTCTTGGATTCCAGCATACCTCCTTTTTGTTGATAACAAAAGGGGAAGAAGTAATAGATAGAAAAAAAATCTTGTGCTGAGAAAAATAGGGGAGTATGCATAGGGGAGAACATTCAGAGATCTTTTTGCATCTACAAGAACATTTTTGTTTTCTTGTGTTTGTATTTGCTCTAGTTTATTATACTATGTTTTTACACATAATATTGATGCTTAGTTATGTAACACCCTAAAAATTATTTAAAATTAATTTGAGCTTTATTAGCCATAATTTCAAAAATCTAAGTTTTAGTAACGATGAGGATGGCGCTCGAACGTGTTAAAAAACAATTTCTGGGCTAGGCATAAATAGTAACCTTGTGGGCCCTATGGGCTCATTTGATAGCCCTATGGGCTCGTGGATAGCCAAAATGTAACACCCTAATATTTTATCCCAACACGCCTAGGACATATTAAGATTAAATATTAGTTATTACTTCCTTTTAAACTCATTTGTGAAATTACTTAGCGAAAAATATAGGTAAATTTTTTTTTGAAACACATAAACCAAAATGCGAGTCGTCGTGTACTAGTGAAACATAAAGCGCAGAAAAATTAAACATACAATTGAAAGCTATATAGAACACATCCATTCATAAAAGCAAATGCCATAATATATTAGATAACATAGTTTGATACATCAACTGAAATATAAAAGCATAAAGTCATACCCACATAAAAATGGGCAGAGCTTGCAATACATCAAACAAGAAAATGCATAAACAAAAACATAAACAACAAGTACAGGGAACCCCAAAAGATCAAGCCCTCAGCTATAGCTACCCCTCCCTCAAAACCTACTAGTGATGCTGATCCTCATCCCTCGAAGGTATGTACCCAATGAACTGAGCAAGCTCCTCGGGTGCGTGCAAGCGGAAAGGTGGACGGACGTGACCTCCTTGACATGGATGCATCTCTAGGCGTCGAGCTAGCCTCCACTGTGTCATAATGTCCTTGCTGCCTCTTGATGTCCATGGAAACTGTAGGGTACATCCCTCCGAATAGATGTGGGTAGAGGAATCCTCCGATAGATTGGTCTCTGAACGCCTCGAGTGAGGAACATACTGAGGGTAGCCGCGCACGAGTCGAAGGGCGGGCACGACGAGTCGCTCATCACGGGCGGAGTCGAGTCCTCTCAAAAATCAGGTCGTCGCCATAAGGTAAGGTAGGAGTGAAATAAAAGCTGGAAACTGGATGCGCAATGGGCGTCCCATGTATGCAAAAATACGAACACAACGACCCTCAAAATGATATGACTGGTGCTGGTTGTAATGCACCTCCCAAACGGTGTATCAACGAAGATCACAAATGACGCCATCGAGATCTGAAGACGTAACGAAAGACAAAGAGGGAGTGAGAATTCTTGCTAAAGAATCTCATAAGGAACCTCCTATCATAATGTCATCATTTACATCCCCAGGAACCTTGGGTTTATTATGAAAAGGTGTAACATGCAAAGGTTCATTATGAGGTTTTATAAAAGTAATTATCCAAGGTCCATGTCTTTTATGATGAATCTTAATGCATGTATGCAGGATAGCTAAACATGAATGCATGACAATACTTTATGCAAACAAGCCAATAAAACATATCACCAATAATTCACCATCATATAAGTGGCATGTAACTTCTCATGATCAACCTTTCAACCTTGTGACATAAGAGTACCAAACATAGTAACCGCACCCCTAAAACTAGGCTATGAGCTCATACCTCAACTAGTCGTCACTAGTTCTTACTTATCCTCTTGATAAGCATAATATAATCACAATAATCCTGACTCCAGAGTATGGGTAGGGGGCTTAAGGATCACCCATCATGGGACTTTTTCCTTTTCGAAACGCATCAACTCGTTAAGGCCAGTGACTTTGTCTACTTTGCCAGGCTAATGTCGATGCCTCAGTTTTACCTCCTCCTCAAGCAAGAGAAGTATGTCTCCTCTGAAACGTATCAACTGGTTAAGACCAGTGACTTTGTCCGCTTTGGTATGGCTTGGTGTCCATATCCCTGAAGGGTTTACTTTCTCCTCACCGTAGTAGGAGAAATGCATCTTGGCATGTCATATATAAAATCTTTCTTTCAAAAACTTTCTTAAGTCCCTCAAATTTGATGGAAATTCTGGAGCATAACGGTATTCGAATTTCTTCAGATTTGAGTCATGCCATGTAACTTATTCAACTCATGTCATCTCATTCAATATCTCAATCAATCAAATCTTTAAAAGCCATATAAACATATTCATTCATTTCATCATCATCTTATATCATATGTATTTCAATCATGACATGCCGTATCATCACATCAATCACATAATAAGTTCACATAATCTTGTGCACATAACATTAATACTTTCAGAATACATAAACACACTCGTTCACTTGGTCACTTACTCACATTATGTCTCCTACCTTGCAATGTCTTATGCTTTGACCATTACGGGTCTTAATCTTGTTCTGATTATTCTAATGCCCATTATGGATCTTGAATATACCTAAAGGATTACTTGTAATTTTCTCTAATTTTTATGCTTACTAACACTTCCAAACAACATTGTATTGTCTAAGCATAATGACTATAACTCGATTATGGGGTTCTAGAATCTACGTTTTTGACCCTTTCTAAGTTCCATCTTCGCCTAAAGCTCTATATTCAACTCCTAAACCAAATAATAGGGATTCCTACACATATCCACTAATTATAAACCATTTTCCTTAAGTTCAATTATGCTGGAACAGAATTTACAATTTTTGAATCTAAGTGTTCTAGAATTCTCATTTTAAGTCCTTTCTAGTTACTTGTTCTTTCCTAACTTCCCTAAATCATTCCTTGCTTCACTCAAACATAATTTTACACATTTTAACACCATAAAACAGAATTAATACAGTGGCCAAACAACCAAGGCAGAACCGAATAGATATAGCTTACATAATCACATAATTTCATATTTAAATGCATATAAGTTACTAGTTTTCTCTTGAAATAATTTTAGGAACTCAAAACTCTTTTAGAAACCAATTCATCTCATTAAA
The DNA here is from genome assembly GCA_030441495.1 of Dalbergia oliveri. Taxonomy (NCBI): domain Eukaryota; kingdom Viridiplantae; phylum Streptophyta; class Magnoliopsida; order Fabales; family Fabaceae; genus Dalbergia; species Dalbergia oliveri. Next base: position 4,957,319 of record JAMLFY010000013.1, on the reverse strand, counting down.
ATCATATAAATATAGGTGAGGTCAGTAGCTAAATTATTTTGTTCATGAAATAGATTTAAAACATAAAACCTTGTTCATAATGTTCCTTAAGTTCACCTAAGCTTAGAAAAATTCCAAGACATAGGCTATGGGCACTTATGATTAGATGAACTCACATCAAGTCCATCATCATCACCACAAGGCCGAAATGGCATTCTTGAGATGCCTCCATTTTCTAAAACTTTATATAGGATACTTGGGCAAGTCTTTGAGCTCTAGGGTATTTAGGTGATGACATAAACATAAACATGTTATGCACTTTATTTTACTCTTCATTATAAAGTAAAGTGAGAGCATAAAATAAATATGAGATGCAACCTCATTATTATCTTTAAAGATTAAGTGATGACTTGAAATATAAACATGAAATGCAAGCTTGGAAATTTAAACATGATAATGCAAGTTCATTTATTTATCTTGAGAGCTTAGTGATGGCATCAAAAATAAACATGGTATGCAAGACATAAACTTAAACATGAGTGCAAGTTTATTTTATCTTAACTAGAGCTCTTGCAAGACTTTAGAGGAACATTATAACCTTAACCCAATATGTATCTTAACAATATAAAGTGAGCTTTAGAGTTCTTAGCACTAAGTCTTCAAAGAAGTCTTTGGTTTGAACTTCATCATCAAGCTCAAGAAAATGGACTAAGAAATAAACATCAACACTTATCAAAGCAAGCATAAAAAGAACTACTCATATTCTTTATTTTATTGCTCATGGGCTTCAATCTAGAGTAAACTCTTAGAATGGCCGACCAACTTTAAGGTTGGCAAGGGTAAGCTTAAAGCTCTTTAAAAACATAGGATTAATTTTCTTAACAAAACTTTTAGTGATCTACTTGACATTTTTATCAAACTTTGTACAAAGAAAGGAATGGAAACCGAAATTTTGAGGAGGAAAAAAAAGGAAAGCCGAAATCTTTGAGAAGGAAAAGGAAAGGAAACCAAAACATATATGGTCCAAGACCAAGTTTTCAAGCTTTAGAGGTTTCTCACATGGCATCACAAGACCATTATCTTGAAACCTCATCATCAAGCCAAATTTTTTCTCAACAAAGGGCCCTAAGGCCGAAATGAAGGAAGGAAAAGGAAAGCTTTGAAAACCAAGAGAAAACTAGAACTTTTCTTAAAGAAGGCAAGTAAAACTTTGAAAATAAACCCCTACCAAATGAAGTCTTGAAAGAGATGAAAGAAAGCTTGTGTTCTTGATGAAATGAGAAGACAAAATCTTCTCTTGGATGGTTATGTAAATTCGGCCAAGAGAAGAACACAAGGAAGATGGATTTTTTCTTGAAAGAGTAAGCTTGGAAATGAAAGGTTTGGTGTTTGAGAGGTGGTTTGAGGTGGGGGAGTGGTAGTTCAAGGTTGTTTGTGGTGGTTTGTGGTGGTGGAAAGGTTTCTTTGATGGTGGAGGAAGAAGAACAAGATGAAGAGAATTTGAGAGGAAAGGAGAGAAAATTGCAAGAAAGCTTATCTTGGCAAATGATCTAAAGTGTCACCAAGTTCTCCAAAGCTTGGTATTTATAGAAAAATGAAACAATGGAGGCTGCCAAGGGGAGGATGGCCGACGGTTTTCATGCCAAGGAGGAGGAAAATATCTTCAAAAACTTGTCATTCAAAGGCATGGTTGGAAGCATGGCTAGGTATGGCTCAAAGTATGGCTTGAGGTATGGTCTTTGGAGTGAAATAAAATCAACATGTGACACATCGCCAAGGGTATGCATTCGGCCAGATTTCCAGCCAAGGGAGGAAAAGAAATTGTCCATGTAATTGTGGTTTAATGATGTATTTAAGTGTTTCTTTGATTAAGGTTTTGATTAAGAATTTGTAAGAAAGTGTTTAGGTGAGGTAATGGTTAATTAAGGTTGTCAAGACTTGATTTAGGGGTGGTCTTGCTATATTAACAAATTAAAACCATTTCCTAGTCAAATTAAATCATAGACAAAGTTCCTTGATTTAAGGAATTGGAGAGAAAAATTACTATTCAAGATTCCATGACTAGAAATCTTGAATCAAAGAATGAGATTAAAGCTTAACTAAGCAATCTTAGGTTCTAATTAACCTTAATTAATTATTTTGACTATAGATTAATTATTGAAATAAATTAATCTTCGATTAAAGCCTAATATTGCTTAGGTTTGGTTAATATGTCATTAGGCTCATTGTACACTCTTCTAGGGGTAAAATGGTAATTTTACACTAAACTGCTCGGGACCTCAGGGTCTGACTAACCATAAAAAATACTCATAAATATCATTCCAAATTTCTAGAAAAATTCTGGGCTCAAACAACACCTTTACCGCGTAAAGCTAGGGTATTTTGGTCATTTTGAGTCTGAAAGTTTGAAAAACAAGATTTTCATCTTGAATTTCAAACATTACAGTTATAATCCCCTCAAACATTGAGTTGACCCATTGAGACTCGGGTAGGCTATCCTAAAATCCGTAAAAATGACCCCAGGGGCATTTTGGTCATTTGTACTCAAAGAAAAATTGAGGCGTTACACAAAACCCTATATCCGCACTAGGAAATGCCCGGACTGAGAAAAGAGAGGATTAAGATTAGAAATAGTTAAAAATGAGGATTTTATATCTAGAATTAAATTTCGAGCAATGTTTGATTACACAATGGTGTTTTAGTTCATAAATTTCAGTGTGTAATTTTTAACAACAAAAGATAGTTTAAGCATGATAAATAGATAATGTATATCCATTCAACACGTTTAAGGCTAAGATTTAATCTTGAATTCCAAGATTAAATCCTAGCCATCCATTTTATTATCTTTCTTTAAGAATTCTCCTTTTATATTATAATAACCAAGCTTTCTTTACAAGCTTCCTTACAAGATAAATATAAAAGCAACCTTCTCATTAAGCCACCCTTATTTTGGCCTAGGAGGAAGAAGAACCAGCCTTCATTTTTTCTTTTCCAAACCTCCATTAACAAGCTTCAAATCCTCAAAAATCATAGCTTACACTTGATAAAATCACAAGACATCTTTACAAAACTTACTCCTCTCATCAATAGCTACCAATCTAACTGATTGAAATTTCAATTCTTCACCTTGATATCTCATACCTCACTGATTAGGGAAGGGTTTGGGGCTGATTTGGTGGGATTGAAGTGAAGAGAAACCATTTGGAGCCTCCTTTGGAGTTATAAGGCTCTAAAGCTTTCATGGTAGGGTTCTTGTGTCTTGTTTTGTGTTTTTCTGTCTTACAGTTTTGGGTTGTTTTAAATTGATAAATTCTTGTTCTAATATGAGGTTACACCTAGATATTGATGTATTTACATGGGTGGGGTGGTTTAGTGTTGTGAAAAAATCACTTTTGCTAAAGATGTGTTGAACTATGCTTGCTGAATTTTCATTTTTCTCCTGGTAGTGATTGTTCACGAATTTTCTGGCACAATTGTAGGTATTTTTATGAACTATAAAAAATATATGTTGGAGCTAACATCCTACGCTAGTCCATGAATTTTCTTTAGCTCTGTTTTCAATTTATACTGCTTTAAAAAAATCAAGAACCGAACATGTACCTATGTTGCCTAAACTATGGGGATTGAAGCTGCGAATTTGTCAAATTTTTTTACCATAGCAAATGATTGAATTGTCACTTGAAATTTTTCCAAGATGTTGGAAACATCTTCAAGTGCAACCATGATTTTTTTTTCTGAATTGATTCAATCATTTTCTAGGGTTAAAAATTATGAGATTCTGGTTCTAAGTGAGGTTAAGTGGTCTCTGACCACCAAACTTATAGAATTTTGTTAAGATAGTTAAAGAATGATTCTTGGTCTGAAATGTTTACAAGACATTGTGGACACATTGAAGTGTCTTAGAGAATTTTTATAGCCTTTGAATTGATTGTTTGATGTGAAAATAAATTTGTGCTACAATGGTGTGAAATCTGCCAAATTGCTAGAAATGAACCCAAACCTTTAATTGTAATGTAATGGCATTTTTAGTTCAAGTATGATGTATAGAAATGCATGCTAGCGCCTTAAGGATTGGTTTATAATGCATGATTGAAATCACTTGTGATTGAATGCTTACATGTGACTTACGCATGCATTTGAGAAAAGAAAAGTACATGATGCAGTACATGAGAAAATAGAATATATAAATTTCAATCGTGCATGTTCTGATATATGAACAAAACATAAACAAGACTTATGTTGAGTGAGGGGAAGGCAAAAAGAGGAACTTTCCTAGAGATATTATGAGTCAGTAGACATATCGGCTAGGAATAGATTTCCTGTGATTTGGAAAAGGAAAAAAATGAAGTTCGATGATCACATATAGGAATGAGCTCATTTCTGATAAGTAGTCTATTTCCCATTGTGGAGTTATCCACGATACCATTTGGTATAAACTATCCATTGTGGAGTTACCCACGCAGATACCCATGGGGTATAAACTAATTCTTTCCTATGCCGATGAAAAAGAAAAATGCACTAAATTGAGTTTTGTGGTCATAAGAAAAATCAGGACCACTTTGATTATGTCAAGGGCACTTTAAGACAATTTCACTACATTTAGCATATGCATATTCATATCATATTGAATCATTTGGTTTAACATGATTTTCTTTGACTAGGAACTTTATGATATAGGAGTACCAAGTGGCTGGCTATTAAAAGTAACCCACTTCAGATGTATGATTTGAAACTTTAAAAATGAACTGTTGTTTGTAATGCATGATCACCTTTTTCCTGATAAACCAAAGTGGCTGGAATGATGACGATGACACTTATTGTTGTGTAGTTAGGAAAAAGCCCTAATGAGAATTGTATAATTTTCACCCTACGTGTTTGTGTTTTCGTGTCGTCTCCAAGTTGATCCAACACACTATGGAGTTGCTACACAAAAGAAATCGGATTTGCAGTAGTTTCGTGTCTGAAGGCTTGTGTTGGTTGTACGTAGTTATAGATATATGTATGTAATTATAAGTGAGAACAGATGTGTATGAAAGCTTATAGAAGAGCTTCCTTTTGTACTTGTCTTTGGGTACGATAAATGTAATGTTTCTTTGTTATATATATTCTAATAGAATTACGACTTAGTTACTTCACGATTCGCTCAATCTTGCTATAGATGATTAAGAACGGTCCGCTAATGTATAAAGTAACAACTCCTAAGTATGATGTCATGACTTAAGGATAATGTTGCACTTGGGAGGATGTTACATGTTACATGTCATATATATATGTGTGTGTGTGTGTGTGTGTGTGTGTGTGTGTGTGTGTGTGTGTGTGTGTGTGCGTGCAAACTTATTTGAAAGTTTTTATCCCTACCTTATTTGCTCAAAATGCGTCTCGATTCTTTCCTTATATAAACATAAGCATCACTTTCAAAATAAGTTTGAATAAAGAAGTGAAATAAGGATTAATCAAGATACAATATCACAAGTATTACTTGTTAGTTATTCAAGCACGTGAATTTTTAGAAAGTTTTTTAAATTGAAGATCAAGCTGGTTGCGTTAAAAGAACTCAAATGATAATATCGGTACATCACCGCTCTGATGTATCTCAGAAAGTACTCTAAGTAAATTCAGAATTTTCATAAATAATGAAATCAGCTTTGATTTAAGTTGCTTATGGCTTTAAAATGTTTGAGAACCTATCCATATCATGCCTTAAGAAAAGAACTTTCTGATTGTTCCAAGCTTATGATGTTTTGAAAGAATACTTATTATTATGACATATTCAATTCTATTTCTTTCAACATCTCTTCAAAAGATTTTCTTCAAATTGATTTGTCTTCATCAAAAAGGGGTAGATTATTAGCTCCATAACCCTTCAGAGAGCTTCATAGCAATATGTTTTGAGTGACAACAAAACCAATTTAAAGAAAATATCTTGAAGAACGACTAATGTCTACCTCAGTTTCTTGACATAATATAAGGGTATTTACGATTGCATAACACGACCTGAAACGAGAACAATTTCGTTTTGTATGTCAAAACATGATTTATCTCATATAAAGATATTGAACTTAATAGAAAGTGAACGTTATTCGTGTAAAGTACATATAAATGCCTTATGGATGAAAGGAAATCATATCAAATGCAAGAAAACAAGGTCTAGGATTTCAAAAAGTAGGCAGGACTTCAGAAAGTATATCATGGATGAAGATATCCATCAAACTCTGAAGCCAAAGTGTTATACTATCTTCAATCAACACACTTGCAATTTTTTGTTCATCAACAAGCCATGTTTGAAGACGTGAAAACCCACGAGTCATCAAGGAAATGATACCGCACATCAGAAGCTCTCTTTCAGTGATACTATGCGCTCTACAAGAAACAGAGGGAATTTTTTAAATTCAAATTTGAATTCGAAAAGTCAAAATCCAATGACTAAACTAGTGAGTCATCTCTTTTGCTACTGTAGTCAACTACCTCAAGCCTTCTCAAAGTCATTTTTTACTTTCTCAAGCTCTAGAGTTACTTTCTGATGGTTTTTTTTTTAGAAAAAAGATAATAAGAAGTCAATGTATGAGAATTTTCTAACAACTCATCATATAATCTTAACAATTTATCATAAGAAAGTTTAGTTTTTTGAAAGGTCTTTTACCTCTATTTCTTCTTCAAAAACATAGTCAGCCATGAAGCATAGGTTGGCAACGTCTTTCAGTTTGTCTTGCGTTTCTAAACCATCTTTCTCATCTTCTGAGTCACTCCATGAGGCTAGCATTCCCTTTTCTTGGTGATGAACATTTTTAGTGAACCTTTGAGCTTAGAACAGTCAATTTTGAAGTGTCTTTTCTCACCACAGTGGTAACAGTTCACATTCTCGAACTTTCTCTTGCCGTCTTGTCCTTTCTAAAGTTGGACTCTTTCTTTCTGTCTAATCCTGCTCTTCCATGTTATTGACATTTTTCTCACAAGCATCGAGATCTCATCTCTCTCTCTTCTTCTTTGACTCTTCTTCTGAGTCTTCTTCTTCATCAGAACCTCAATAACGTTCCTTGTTTTCCCTTTGTTTTGCTTTTTGTGTGAGGTCTTTAGAGCAACATATTTATTTTTCTTCATGGTTTCACCATGAACTTCAAGAGTTCAACTTCATGAGTCTTAAGAGACCCAATGAGAGCATCTAGGCCAAGGATTTGAGGGTCTTTAGCTTTCTGTGATAATTGTAACCTTAGGAAGCCACTTGGATAGAAGGCCTCTCAAGATATTTCTCACCATCTAAGAGTTTGAGTATCTTTTACCCAAGCCCTTGAGTTGGTTTGTGATACTCATGAATTTGTTTGTCATCTCATCAATGTTTTCTTGTTTGGTTATTTTGAACATTTCATCCTGATAACCAGCATTCTTATCTTTGTCTCCTTGACTTGATTAGTACCTTCATGGAGCATGTGTAATTTGTCAGAGATTTCCTTTGTTGAGTCACAAACAATAATTTCATCATATTCTACTTTGCTTAGTGCAGGTAAGGAGATGTTTAGCCTTGGAGTTTAGCCTTGGAATCTTGCTTTGTGTTGGAATCTTCTCTTAGGTAGAAGGTCTACCTCCATTCCCTAGCACATATTCCATGGGAATGTAATCACCTTCTTAAATTATTTCCCACAAGTCAAGACTTGTGTATTTGATAAACTCCATTCTATCTCTCCAATAAGCATAGTCTCCACCATCAAAGAATGGGGGTTGTTATGGAGTGTCTCCAGCAATGTGTACATTATTCTGTGCCATCTTCTCTAAGATCTTTATCAACCATTTGGATGCTCAACCTTGTAAAGGCCTGAGCTTTTATGCCAATTGTAAGTAAGAAGTAACACAAGAAGGAAGGGGTTGAACTATGCTTTGTAATTCTTTTTACTTACTAAAACTAAAAAATATCTATCAGATATTTGAAACATGAAGGCAATGGAAATCAAAGGTTAGCAATATTCAAAAAGTTAGTTTCTGAAGCAATTAGAAATAATAAAACTTTAGAAACTGATTAGCAAGAATTTAAATGGTCACACAATCAGAAAATAAATCACTTGCAGAAAATAAACGAGATAGAGAAATATAGATATTACTAAATAATTTTTTTTATGGTTCGGGCAAACATGTCTACATCCAGTTCTCAAGAAACTTGTTAAGTTCAACTAAACAACCACTTTCTCAATATATGAAAGAAAGATATTATTTAAATAATTTTCTCAAACTATCTCTAGTGAGTAGTAGATACACTTTACTCTGACTCATAAGTAGTTTTGTGCTAGTCTTTCTATGCTAGTCTCACTTGATCACTACAAGATTAGGGTATAGTGAGAAATAAGGTTTGGGGTGTAGCACTCCAAAAATACTCAAGTCTCCTAGAAATAAAACGTGTTTAAGGACATGACTTAAGAGACTTCTTTCTAATTCTTCCTGAGAAGAAAATGTTTGCTAAGATGTACAAGAAGGAAGATTTTCTTTACAAAAATAGAATATTAACAAATAATTGAACTTCAAAAGTGTAAGAAGGTTTCAGCGTTATGAGTGTAAAAGTTCTTTCAAGTATGAAGGCTTCATCCTTTTATACTTGGATTTTGAAATGGATCATTATCCCTTATTTTTCCTCATCTTGACACGTGTTGATCTTCCTTTTTATGTCATAGGAATTGTCTTCTAGAAGGATAGATGAGTTGTGTCAAATTGCTCTAGTTGGTCCAGAGACGATTGACAATGATTTCTAAATAGATCTTTTGTAACACCCTAATATTTAACCCAATATGCCTAGGACGTATCAAGATTAATTATTAGTTATTACTTCCCTTTAAATTCATTTAAAAAATACTTAGCGAAAACAGGTAAATTTTTTTTTTGAAATGAATCATGTAAAACAAAGTGTGAGCCATTGCGTGTAGCATGAATGAAACGTGAAGCGAAAGAATAAATAAATCATACATTTCAAAAGCCATAAAGAATACATCAACCATGAAAACATTCCTCATATCATTAATTAACATAGTTTAGTACATCACTACTAAAATATAAAAGAAACATAAAGTCTTACCCATACTAGTGGGCAGAGCTTGCAGGATAATAACAAAAATAAGAAACATAACAACGAATACATGAAACAACCCCAAAAGATACTCCCAAGCTAGGACACTCCCTCCCTCGAACTATGGATGATGCTCCTCCTCGTCCCACGGTGGCACATACCCAATGAACTGGGCAAGCTCCTCGGATGCGTGAAGGCGGAAGGATGGGCGAATATGCCCTCCACAGCGTGGGCGCATCTCTAGATGTCGTGCTAACCTCCGTTGTGTCACTGTCTCCTCGCTACCCATCCCGAAATCCATGGGTACAGGAGGGCGGAACCCTCCGAGAAAGGATGAGAAGGAGGATCCTCTGATGGGTCGGTCTCCGAACGTCTCAAGCGAGGCACGTCTCGGGCTCGCACCATGAAGATGAGGATGAGCGCGACGTTCTGCTCATCACCTGGTCGCGTCCTCTCGAAAATCATGTCATCACCAGGGGAAGTTGGGTGAAGCGGAAACTGAGACTGGAAGGCAAAAGGGCGTCCCATGTATGCAAAAATAGGTATAGCACAACGACCCTCGAAGTGGTAGGAATGATCCGGATCATAGTGCAGCTCCCACATGGGTGCATCAACGAAAATCACGAACGACGCCATCGATGTCTGAAGACGTAACGGAAAGAAACAGAGAGAGGTGAGAATCTTGCTAAAGAATCTCAGGAGGGAAACCTCTATCCTAGTGTCATCATTTACGTCCCCAGGAACCTTGGGTTTATTATAAAAGGTTTAGACATGCATAGGTTCATTATGAGGTTTTCACAAAAGATATTTATCCAAGGTCCATGTCTTTTATAATGAATCTTAATGCATGTATGCAGCATAATAGTTCATGTATGTATGATAGTACTTTAAACAAACCAAACAATAATCAACAACATATAGGTGGCATGTAACTTCTCTTGAACATCTTTCCTTTTCTCATACTTGTGACACCAAACATAATAGTAACCGTACCCTTAAACTAGGCTATGAGCTCATACCTTAACTAGTCGTCACTAGTTCTTACTTATCCTCTTGATAAGCGAATCATAAACATAATCATAATCATCATCATAATCCCGACTCCCGAGTACGGGTAGGGGCCTAAGGATCACCCATCATGGGACTTTTTCCTTCTTCAAAACACATCGACTGGTTAAGACCAGAACTTTGTCCGCTTTGGAGGCTAATGTCTATGCCCTCACGGTTTTGCCTTCTCCTCAGAGCAGGAGAAGTACGTCTCGGTGTGTCACCTTAAACATCTTATTTTCAAAACTTTCTTTAAGTCCCTCAAATTTGATGGAAATTTGGCAGCATAACGCTACATTCGAATTTCCTCAAATTTGAGTCATGCCACATAATTTCAATCACATGTATCATTCTTATGGAACTTTCTCAATTAAAACTTTATAATTCACATGAGCATATTCTTCTAATTCATTCATCTTTTGAACCTCATGCATTTCAAATTAAGGCGTAATACTTCATCACAACAACACGCCAATTATACACATAAAGTTTCATGCTCAAGATATTAACATAATCATATCATCATAAATATGCTCGAGGTTCATCATCATAAATATGCTCACTCGGCTTCCTATCTCATAGTATTTTATGCTTTGACCCTTACGGGTCTTAAACTTGCATTCTAATCATTCTAATACTCGTATTGCATCTTTATTACCCTCAAGAGGTTATCACTTAAACTTTTCTCTAAGGTTTGAACTCACTAAAATTCCAAACAGCATTGTGCATGTAAGGGCAGAAAATATCATATGCTTACGGGCTCTAGAATCTCCGTTCGTGACCCTTTTTAAGATCCGTCTTCGCCTAAGGCTCCAAAATCAATTCCTAAACCAATTATGAGTGATTCCTAGGCATGTTCTCTAAGTTGTAAACCATTTTTCCTCAATCTAACTATGCTGGAACAGAATTATGTTTTGCCATGTCTAAGTATGCTAGAATTCCCATTTTAAGTTCTTATCATCACCTTAAGCTTAGAAATTAATGCCTAATCATTTATGAATGGATTTTATGCATGTCTCACTAATTATGAACCATTTATCCTTGAATTAATCATGCTGGAACAGATTTGCATATTTGTGCATTAAAGTGTTCTAGAATTCTCATTCTTGATCCTTTTAAGTTACTTATTCTTTTCTAACTTCTCTAAATCGATCCTTGCTTCACTCAAACATAATTTTACACATTTTAACACCTTAGAACAGAATTTACACAGTAGCCAAACATAAAGGGCAGAACCGAAATCCCTTAAAATCATATAATCTCATGAGTTAAAATGCATACAAGTTGCTAGTTTTTTCTTGGAATAATTCTAGGAATTCAAAACTCTTTTAGAACTCAAATCCTTACATTAAAATCATGCAATTCCACATGAGGTCAGTAGCTAAATTAACTTCTTCACAAAATAGATTTAAAGTATATAATTTCATTCATAATGTTGCTTAGGTGCTCCTAAGCTTAGGAAAATTACAAAACATGAACTATGGACACTTGTGATTAGAGGAACTCACACTAAGTCCATCATCATCACCACAAGGCCGAAAGGCTTCTTTAAGAATGCCAACATTTTCTTGAAACCTTACATAGGATACTTGGGCAAGTCTTTGAGCTCTAGATCATTAAAGTGATGACATAAACTTAAACATGTTATGCACCTCATTTTTATTCTTCATTAGAAAATAAAGTGAAAGCATAAAATAAACATGAGATGCACTCATTTGTTATCTTTAGAGTTTAGGTGATGGCATAAAATATAAACATGCTAGACAAGAAAGTAAACATGAAATGCAAGGTTCAATTCTTCATTTTAGTGCTCTAGGCCCCTTGAGGTATTTACCCAAATCAACAATCAACTTTAAGGTTGAAATAGGTAGGCTTAGAAGATTTATTAAGTGAGGATGCACATTCTTGTTTTAATCTTTAAGTTGATTAGTGATGACTTGAAAATAAACATGCTATGCAAAGCATTAAAGTAAACATGAATGCATCTTATTTTAGATCTTAACTAGAGCTATTTGCAAGACTTTAAAGGAACAAAACCTCAACCCATTATGTATCATAAGGCAAGCTTTAGAGTTCTTAGCACCTAGACTTCAAGGAAGTCTTAAGGTTTGAACTTCATCATCAAGCTCAAGAAAATAGACACAAAGTTTAACACTTTGTCTAAACAAAATACAAAAACTAAGTCATATTCTTTATTTTATTGCTCATAGGCTTCAATCTAGAGTAAAACTCTTAGAACGGCCGACCAACTTTAAGGTTGGCAAGGGTAAGCTTAGAGCTCTTTGAAATCATGTGATTAATTTTCTTTATCAAAACTTTTGTGATCTACTTAACATTTTTAGCAAACTTTTTTCAATCCAAGACAAAGAAACCGAAATCATTTAAGGAAGAAAAGGAAAGAACCGAAAATGAAACCAAGGAAAAGGAAAGAAACACAAGCATGTATGGTCCAAGACCAAGTTGTTTCAAGCTTTAGAGGTTTCTCAAATGACAACAACAAGTCATTATCTTGAAACCTCATCATCAAGCTCATGTTATTTTCATAAAATGGCCTCTTGGCCGAAAATGAAAAGAAAGAAAGAAAAGAGTTTGAACCAAGAGAAAACTAGAACTTTCTTTAAGGAAAACAAGTAAAACTTGAAAACAAACCCCTACCTAAGGAAGTCTTTGGAATGGAAGAAAGAAAGCTTGGTTCTTGAAGAGTTGAGAAGACAAAATCTCCTCTTGGATTGTGATGATGGATTCGGCCAAAGAGGGAACTCAAAGGAGATGATTTTTCCTTGAGTTTCTAAGCTTGGGAATGGAAAGTTTAAGTGTTTAGGAGATGGTTTAAGGTGAGGTAGTGGTGGTTTATGGTTGTTTGTGGTGGTGGAAGGATTCTTTAAGAGGTAGAAGAAAATGAAGAAGATGAAGAGAACTTAGAGAGAAATTGCAAGAAAAAGCAAGAGAACTAAACTTAGCAAAGCTTCTAAAGTGTAACAAGGTTCTTCAAGGCTTGGTATTTATAGAAATTTTGCAACAATGAGGGCTGCACAATGAAGGATGGCCGACGGCCTTAGGGAGAAAAAGAGAGAAAAATATCTCTTACAAGGTATTGCTTTGAGTATGGGTTCAAGCATGGTGAGATATGGGCAAAAGTATGGGCAAGGCATGGCTCTTTGAGTGAGATAAAATTCAACATGTGACACTTTTCCTTGGGCCATGAATTCGGCCAGATTGGGCAGCCAAGGGGGAGGTTAATTTGTCCATGTAATTGTGGTTTAGTGATGTGTTTAGGTGTTTCTTTGATTAAGGTTTTGGTTAGGAGTTGTAAGAAAGTGTTTAGGTGAGGTAATGGCCTAATTAGGAATGTCAAGACTTGATTAGGAGGGCAATCTTGTTAGATTAGTAATTTAAAATAATTCTTTTGGTCAAATGAGGTATGGCACAATTCCTTAATTTAAGAAATTGGAGAGAAAAAATACTATTCAAGATTCCATGACTAGGAATCTTGAATTAAAGAATGCAATTAGAGTTTAACTAAGCAATCTTAGGTTCTTATTAACCTTAATAAATTATTTTGACTTAGATTAATTATCGAAATAAATTAATCTTCGATTAGAGCCTAATATTGCTTAGGTTTGCTTAATTGCGTCATTAGGCTCATTGTACACTGTTCTAGGGGCAAAATGGTAATTTTGCACTAAAACTGCCCGGGACCAACCGGGCCTGACTAAACATTAAATATTGCTCAAAAACATCATTCTAAACTTCCTAGAAAAATTCGGGCTCAAACGGCACCTTTTACCCGTGTAGAACACAGGAGGGGTATTTTGGTCATTTTGAGCCGAAAGTTTAGAAACGAGATTTTCACCTCGGATATCAAACATAACAGATGCAATCCCCTTCAAACATTGAGTTGACCCATTCAAGGTGCCGGGTCGCTGCCCGAATTTCGGTAAAAATGACCTTAGGGCATTTTGGTCATTTGCACTCAATACAGAAAATAAAGGCGTTACATCTTTAGAAGCTATTTTTACATTCTAAATGTGATTTATAACGTGTTTCTTCTAAAAGTTGAGAAATGTCCAAGCATAAAGTTGATTTGTCACTGTCAATACTTTCTGAAAGTTGACTTTACTTAAAATTCAAATCTTTATTCAGTTTCTATTGATCAAGTGTAGCTTTTGTGCTTTCTGGTGAAGTTCTACACTTTTTAAGCCTTTTGTTTGTTTTTTGAACTTCTCATAAGTCTTTTGAATTTCTCTTTGAGGTTGATAAAGATCTTCTAATAATGTAGATAATCTTAAGAGATGATAATGTAGTGATTGATGATGATGTGCTTGAAATGATCATGAGAAATCACTTTCTAAAGATCTAGACTTAGTTTTGATGTTGTATCTTGCCTTCTCATGTTTCTCACACATTTCAATTCATTTTCTAAACTATTTTTCACATCCTTAGGATACCAGTTCTTTTGAATGAGATTTTAATCATGTTAAATATGATATAGTGAAAAATATGTCATGAATTGAATTTGTGTGTATGAAAATAGTTATGTTAAGTACCTAAGAAACTCAAACAAATTTTTAGCCCTTTCTTCAAAATATTTTCACAAAATTTGTTTTGTTGTCATTCAAAACATATTCAATAATTGTTTTCTAAAGGATTTTAGAGCTAACAATTTCATTGTAAATGTATTGAACAGAAACAATAGGGCTTAATAAGGCTCTAAATCGTAAAAATCTTACAAATAAAAAAAACAAAGCATAGTCTGATTATTTATTTACACAGTGAAATGTGAATTAGGAAAAGAAGGTATTTATTCATTGCTTAAGCTAATGATAAGCATAAGAAACCAATAAACATAGAATTAATATATATATATATATATATATATATGAAAAAAGAAAAATAATAAAATATTAAAAAAAAAAGACAAGTAAGCAAGTTGGGATGGATTTCTTCTTCCATCAATAACTCATTACTCACTCACCTTGAAAGTTGGAGAGTGAGAATGTGGGTTCTGTTATTTGTTTGCAAGCGGAACTCAAATAACAAAGACCAAGTTGAGAACGCGATCTATTTTACATTTGGTGACATAAGTTGGCAAGAGACACTTGTGATGAAAAAATAAATTGTTGGTGTGTGAAATGTTAGAGGATTAAGACTTGAGAGTTGAGAGATTAATTTTGGATTTGAGGGAAGATTGAGCAAAATAAATCTATCTATATATAAAAGTTAGACTATTTCACTCTTAAATCATGCTATGTGTTGTAACATCACCTTTGCTTTATGGATTCAAATGTCCCCACAAACTAACATGGGTCTTTTCAACGTGCTTTGTCCTCACTCACACGCTTCCTGGGAAAACTTCTCAGAGGTCACCCGTCCAAAATTACCCCAAGTCAAACACACTTAATTGTAGAGTTCTTTCGTAATGGGCTACCGAAAGAAAGATGCATCTTTGTGGCACAGGTAGTATCAATCAATTCATATAAGTCATCCTTAACTATATAGTCCCATACTTATACAAACTCATGATCCCTCTCATTCGAGTGTGTAATCGGTTCATTTATGTACCCTCCACTTGGAGGCAAGAGCCGCTCCTTGTCCGTGCCTTCTCGCACAGCGATCACTCCCTGCCGTCCAGGGCATTACATGCCCACCAACTTCTACTTGGTTCGTCCCAGGAACCACACGTACTGGAGAGATGCAAGCTGATACCATTTGTAACATCCCGCTGCTTTATGGATCGACAATCCCCACAAACCAACACGGGTCTTTCAACGTGCTTTGTCCTCACTCACACGCTTCTTGGGAAAACTTCACAGGAGGTCACCCATCCAAAATTACCCAAGTCAAGCACGCTCACTGTGAGTTCTTTCGTGATGGACTACCGAAAAAAGATGTATCTTTGTGGCATAGGTAGTACCAATCAATTCGTATAAGTCATCCTTAACTATATAGTCCCATACTTATACAAACTCATGATCCCTCTCATTCGGATGTGTAATCGGTTCATTCATGTACCCCTCTTGGAGGCGAGCTGCTCCTTGTCTATGTCTTCTCAATCGGCGATCACTCCCTACCTCGTCCCAGAGCATTACATGTGTCACTCATTGAACACCAAATTTTCATCCAAAACTTGCACTCTCTTAGATACTATATTGTGTTTGACACGTCACCTTTTCTATTTAGATAATCAATTAATATATTTCTCTGAGTTTTTTTCATTTTATTTAATACAAAATTTTAATTATTTTTCCTTATAAAATAAGAAAAATGGAAGGGACAGAATGAAATGATGGTTTTCCTTTCTTTCTTTTTTTTCAATTAAGTTTTACTAAAACCATTCAATGATATCACTGAGTGAATTACGGAGAATTTTTATATTTATATTGTAGAGTATTTGGATTATTTTTACTTTATAAGAGGTTAATTATTTATGTATAATTATTAAAAAAATAATAAAATAAATATAACTAATTTAAGTATAATTGTTATAAATAAAGTTATCTCAAATATTCTACAAACTTATTTTGCATTTTTTATCACCTTTTGTGGTACCTAAAACTTTGCATACAATGTAATTAAGCTTAAAAAAATTTATCACTTATTAAAGCTTATTATGTTCATAAATTCATATTTTCCATATTTTATTTTTTTTAATTTAATATCAATTTGTAGCCACATTTTCTTACTCGAAGAATTAAAAAAGGGAAGTGAGGATAAGGATAATTTTTAATTCATGAAAACCATTTACGAATATTCACTTGAATGACTTAAGCCTATGGGTCTATTTTATCTAATATAAATTTTCAGTCATTTCTTTATTCAAGGAGAAAAGAAAATAGCGTGGAATGAGATGAATTTTTTAATTAGTTTGTCATAAATATTTGTTATTCATAAAATCTATTTTAATAATATATTTTCATCATTTCTTATGGATGCATTTTGTTAATTTAGTTTATCTTATTATTTTTTATTGAAAATCTATCATTCATGTAATCTTATATATTGATACACAACTCTAGAGAAAACGTTGGCTAGATTTTGGAGAGGCTTGTTTTTAGCCATAGCCAATTATATGTTGCAATTTCCAGAGTAACCATTAGAGAGGATTAAAGATTTGTATATATGATCAAAAAATACTAAAATATATGTTGAATGTTATATTATGAGTAGATAAATTCTTGTACAATTTATGGGCAATTTGTTTTAATATATACTTTATCATACATATATATAATTTAAAAGTACATATCTACTCAATTTAATTATCTGCAAAGTTGCACAATTCAAGTCTAGTGAGAATGAATTATCGTACAATGGCATTCAACATTAAAGAGGAGAACTGAAGTGAGAAGCAGTCATAAAAAGGATAAAACTTACCTCAAGTTCCATATCTCCATTTTGTCTAAGTTTTACAATCAAACACTCATACATGAATATTTAGTGGATTTTATCCATATAGAAAAAAAACAGCTGATCTTAGTCTGAAAGAAAAAAGTTCATGTGTTATTGTTTGGTTAGAGAACTTCACAAATAAAAATAAGACACTTGAGACAAGTTTTGTCTTTATAAAAATTGAGAATTAGATGAAAAAGTGAAATGAGGTAATCAACAAAAATTAAGTAAATTTATTTTCTATTTGAATATTAACTTATTAATAAGTTTGATTTGTCGGGTAAAATTGAGATAAAAACTTTAACACCAAAAGAGCAAATTACTTCCAAGTATTACTTTTATTATTGTATATAGATGTATAGATTTTCTACCGTTCCAATCGACCACGGAAAAATCTAAGACGAGATTTTAAGATACGTTCCAATTTCCAGTCATTTGAAAAATCATGGATCTCAACTAGTGAAGGTGAAAGAATATACAGAATCCAATGCCGAAAACTTGCATGCCAAAATTTTTCCCCTTCCATTTATAATAACAAAAAACAGTACCTCTATGACATGACATTATCATAATTATCATCAGTATCCTCATCGTCATTAACATCATCGGCATAATATACACCATCGTCATCGTATTCATCCTCATTATCATCATCATCATCAGTTTCAGGATCAGCAGTTTCAGTTTCACAATTGACATCAAGAACATGATGGGAGGTCCAATCAGGAGGAAAGGTCTTTTGTAGGGCTTCCGTTAGTTCCCCTCCTGACCTCTCAATCTTTCGTAAACACTTTGACCAGTGCACTGCAGTTCCCATATCTATCGTCATCTCAGAATCTATCATCTCGCGACATATGGACAAGAGCCCACTGTAGATGTATTCTTGAGCAAAGGTGGCTCTTGATAGCAAAGATGTCATAAGGCAATGGTACACTGCTTTGTCTGGCTTCAATCCGGCCACTTTCATCTCTTCAAAGCATCTCAAAGCCTTCTCCGGAAAAGAAGCACGTGCCCATCCGTGTATCAGAGTGGTGTAGGTTTTGAGGTTTGGTTTTATGCCAGATGCTTCCATTTCTTGGACAACCTGTGTCGCTTTCTGGCAGGGCCGAGAAACAAATCTGATTAGGTGATATAAATAATCGAGTGCTTTGCAGCACACCACCAGCAAGATGAGTATTAATGTAAACAAATCTGGTTTTTATAGTCCCAGCATTTTAAGTTGATATCGATTTTTGGTCTGAAAAAATGTTTCTACATCAATTTGGTTCCAACACCTAGGAATTTGACATCAATTTTTTCTTTAATGCTAAAATCATCAGTAATTTCCAATTACAACTCATCAGCAATTTCAAGTTGATGAGATAGAAACTATCTACCCTCATCAATCAAAAAGGTAAATAAGCAACACAACAATGCACTAACATACCCACTAAGATGAATCAGACAAAAATTATAACTGCTTTTAACATAAAGATGAAATTAATGTCACAATTCAATGTGTTAGGACTAAAGTGATGGTAAAAAAGATTATTAACGGATAAATTTTTGTCAACATTAAAATATTATCACTAAAATTGGTATTTAGTCAAAATCATTTTACACAAACCAGAAAGACCTTTTGTGATGAAGTTGCATAACAAGCATTATTTTCCCCCACAGTTCATTTTCCTATGCTAAATGATGACGAAAGATGCATGAAATGAAACGCTTAGACCCTTACTTTGAGTCCACTGCAAGCAATCATTAATTTAACAAAATAATATAATAATAAATTATATTTCTTGTCAGACATCATACCTGCATATCACCGGCTTTACAACAAGCATTTATAAAAGAAGTGTAAGTATGAATGTCAGGTTGGACTTCTTCCTTTCTCATTTGTTGCATCAGGTCTGCAGCCTCCCAAACGTCACCTCTCCGAGCCCATCTAAAAAAGTAAAGTAAAAAGCAGGTTGTAAAGCCACCAAAGGACGAAAATATTGAAAAATTCAACTGTAAGCACATGAAAAAAAAAAAAAAGTTATCGAGAAAATATAGACAGCCATGATTCAAGAATATATAACAAATGTCAGAGAAAAACAAATACTTTGAATCCAATTCTACTAGACATAAATTATTCATACCCATCAATTAGTATGTTATAGACAAAAGTGTTTCTAGGAATCTTTCTGGCACTCATTTCTTTCGTGACTGCTAGGGCACTCTGCATTCTGCCTGACTTGCAACATGCCTTCAACAATGCCTCATAAGCATATACATCAATCTCCAGGCCCTCGTTCTTCAATTTTGTGAAGTACTGAAAGGCCTTTTCGGTATCACCCAGTGACGCATAACCATGCATAAGAGTTGTATATGTATGTTCATTTGGGCTGATGCCTGCCAGATTCATTTCATCCAATATTCTGACAGCCTTTTCCATCTACAAGAAATGCAACAAGATTTTCAGAAAATGTTAAAACAAATAAATGTTCTGTGAAAAGATATGTAGCAAATCAACAATTAATTCTAAAATGTTTAAAAGAGAATAGCTTTTTTCTTGTGATAAAATACAAAAGGTTTCAACCGCAAATTGTCTACATATCATTCAACTGGGACTAAGACTGCTCCCTCCAAACTTGTTAGCACTCTAAGCCGATAACAAATCGCCACTTCAACATTTTACACACAGAATAATTGTGAGACACCGAAATTTATTTTATTTTTTAATGCAAAATGACCGTGTCAATATGCAGTTGGCTTAATCTACACAAGAACTTCTCCTGACACCATCGGAGTAGAAAAGGATATTTACTTGGATAAGAGTGACACAACTCAGGCACAGAGTGGACCAAGCTCAGCTATTTTCTACTGAGTGTCTTCTGTTTTGTCTGCTTTTCTCTCTTCTCCTTTTTACTGCTTGTATGCTCTGTTCTCTACTCTTTCAGGAAATGTCTATCTGTTCTACTTCTAATTTATTGAAAACGTGTATGAGGACCTAATACATGCTAATACCAAGTTGAACAAAACATTTGTTGAAGTACTATAATATATGCCTTTAAATCTTCATAATTATTTGTATAATGAAACACCATAAGTTATTCATTGTTCTTTTTTGAAGTTCAAATAAATAAATATATAAACATATATATTGGGAAAAGTAATAAGTACTGAGCCATGTCATTCTCAACAATTGTTTGTCAACCACAAGTTACCTGACGTTTCTCGACAAGGCCAAGAATAAGAGCATTATAAGTGTGCACAGTGGGAATGCAGCCACTCCTCCGCATCATATCAAAAATCTCCAGGGCTCTCCTCATCTCCCCAGCTCTTGCAAAGCCATGTATAATGGGCAAAAATGTGCGAGTCGTAGGTCTATGCCTCTCCCTCTGCATTTGCTTCACAATACCAATGGCACGATCCATATTACCCATCCCACAGAAGGCATTTACGATGTTATTGTAGAGTACTACATCAGGCTTCAAACCATCATTAGTAAGGTCTTCAAAAATGGCGAATGCATTGGCCCAATCTTTTAACTTCAAGAATCCATTTATCAACATAGAGTAAGTCTTCATGTTATGTTTTATGCCAGCCATTTTCATCATTTTGCTAACCTCCAATGCTTTAGAAACCTTTCCTATCTGAAAAGGAAAAAGATATAACAGATTTTGTGTGTGACAGCAAGCCAAGATTACTTTAGTAGGGCATGCATTGGTTGCCATGCCAAAAATTACTTTCCCCACTTTGCAACATGATGGCACCCAAAGTAAGCATTAGGCTAGGTAATTACAACATAAGACTTGTGGAAACACATCACAAGCAACAAGAGAGACCTTTAGTTTTGACTTTCAAGAAAACAAATCCAGTATGTTCATCTGCAAAATCATGGACGAGGAGGGCTGTTATATTGGCTGCAAATAGATGTATGTCAAGTTTTGGTTTCATGTGTGAAGCAAGGAATTTTGTCACAAATTCAATGCATTCTTATCATACCTTCCATTAAAATGTGATACACTATGTTTGAAAATTGCTCTGACCAAATTAAAAGAAATAAGATTTTAGCGTCTTAGAACTTTTGTACTTTTAAAGAAAAGGATTCATGATAATGAAAACTAATCATGATTAGCATAGTGGATTGAGAAATGATGATGGATATATGTATTAGTAGAGACTTTCGAAAGAACATCAACAAGAATATATTCAACTATAGTTCATATTTTAATATATTTCAAATCTATCTATTAATCTTTGTATAATAAAAGTTTCTAGTTCAGAGTTGGTGATTGTTCTGCTGCAGATTTCTTTGAAACAAACAATTTGAGATATTCAGAGAGAACTGGGTTTGCCTGAGGGACCTGCACCAGTTTCTCCTTACTAAATTCAAAGGCTGTGGGATTCATAAACAAGCTAAGGTTCTAGGACAATTTCCAGTTTTTGCCATTGTACAGTGTCATTTAGCTGAAAAGGAATGGTAGAATTTTCAAGGGAACTTCATCTTTGCATGGAATATGGGAAAGGATTACCATCTTAGTTTCTATGTGTTGTTCTGCATATGGAATTTGGTCTCTTGTATATAAGCAGGGAGATTGGTAAGCCATTCTGTACCCACTCTCTTATGCCCTATATGTTTCTTTTTTTTTTTTTTTTCATTTTCTCTTTTGTTGTGAGGATACTATATCCTCTCTCTCTATAACCTTTACTTTCTCATCAATAAACTTCTTTCTCTTTTATTGGTATGACCTACATGATAGGAACTGTGATAAACACAAGAAAGAGAGATATGGAAATGGAGTATATTGATGTATTAATGGGAAGAAAGATTGATAGAATATGCAGCAGCAGAGGAGTTCTCAGCACTAAGCAGCTGAGTCTCTCCAAGCCTAGGTCCTAATCCTTCCTTCCTCATTCTACTCCTACCCAACAATTATACCCTTCCCTCTAACAGAATTCCTCACAAGCACACACTGCACGTTCCTTGCCAGCACACATGCCCAATAGGTGCCAATATGCAAGTTAGTTAAGATCAAGGGGCTCCACATGATTCACCCCTAGACCTTGACCTGTATTACCATAATACCCTTGTATTCTTTTTCTTCTATACACTCTAATTCCCTTGAGTACTTGGTCTCTATCAATACCCTCCCCTTGAACAATCACCTTGTCCTCAAGGTGAAGGTTTGGAAAACAAAGACTTCCTCCTGGGTCAAATATCTTGAAAAAGATGGAGTGTAGTAAACTTTCATGGTAGCAATGTCCTCCTGGGTCCCATGACCCTGTTTCAGGTTCCCTTGCTGTATCCTGTAAGTAATTGATAGCAAAAGCATCACCATATGTCTCAGCACCCCTGATGCCAAAAGTTGTAAAATCCATAGCATCCGGAACCTCTAACATTACTGACCATGAACTATCATAGAGAGACCCTCCCAGCCTATACCTCGTACCAGTTTCGTGCTCAACTCTTATAGCCATGACAGCAGCATCTTTAACCAGTTCCTTATACCCAATAAGCCTTTTAACTTGTGAGTTGCTGGACTGCTCCAAGGTCTGCACAACTTGCTTGTTCCAGTTAAAATTCTGTTTGGTATTGGGGCTGCTAGTTTCTAACACCTTTCCCTGGAATTTGAATCTTCTAGTTGCTTTCAAGAGCCAAGGCTGCAGAAAATCCAAAGGGTGAGTATAAACCAAGCTGAAGAGTTCAAGCCCACCCCTAGGGATCTAATTTCTACTTCATTAAAAGTAAATGGAATGGCTGTTGGTGCATTAAACTTATCCCGTTCCATGGGAAATGCATTGAAATAGGATGTTTGAACCTTCCTATACAAAACAAGAAATGTAGCCCAAGTGGAATAGACAATAATCCATTCAAGTGGCATTGTGCTACCTCCTCCTGAAAGTTCTACCCTTCCATTTAATATCCCAAATTGAAGTGGTGTATGATGGAATCGATGCATGCAGTTCTTGAAGGCCAAACTTGCGTAGTCCCCATCTATATTTGTCTCTTCCTTCACTACCTCTGGGACTATAAAAGCATTCCTAGTCCTTCGAATTTCTTTATCCACCAAAAGTCTAACCCAAGTTGCATATGAGCCAAAAACACCTTTACTGTCCAACCCAAATCCTGATACTTTCTGATAGTTTTTGAGATCCCCATTTTTGCCACAACCATTTTGGGGATGGCTCATTAGTTTCAATAAAAAGCACAGTTTCTGAAATGCCATCTCTACCCATTTTTCCTTCTCTGTTTCTTCGTGTCCTGCAGCTTCAAAGTCCTCTCTATAATCTCCAAAGTCATCGTTGCTAGGGCCCTTATGCTTGTCTTCCTCGGTGGAGAAATGATTCCTTGGCTGCCTAATGTACTTTGAAGAGTACCATACACCCATGAATCTTTTAGGAGCATTATTCAGATACAAGGAATTGATCATATCAATGGTCTCAATGCAACTAGTTGTGGAGTCATCAAGCACAAAAATAACATGGAATAGTTTGTTACCGAGGTGACTCAACTGCCCAGGGAAAATTGTTATCAAAGCCTCATTTAGGTTGCTGTGCCACCATTTAAACTTAACATTATCTCCCAGATTGCTAGGAATTTGAACATTGGCAGATCGACAATCAACGAAAAATATACCTGGAAGAGGTGAAGTTGGCAGCACTGTTTGCCCAATACAAAGAGGGTGAGGAGTTAATCTGGCCATTATCTTCACCCATAATATTATAATTATCCCAAGTATTCCCCCATGGTCTTTC
Organism: Dalbergia oliveri; assembly: GCA_030441495.1. Lineage (NCBI taxonomy): Eukaryota > Viridiplantae > Streptophyta > Magnoliopsida > Fabales > Fabaceae > Dalbergia > Dalbergia oliveri. The sequence continues at coordinate 4,933,135 of JAMLFY010000013.1, read as the reverse complement.
TTTCTATTTAACTGGATCTGGCCCAAAGAGTTAAGACAAAAACTCGGCCATGTCCATTTAGCTCCCCTTGTGAAGAGTTGTAAGTTGTCATCATTTTGGGCTTGGCCCAACAATTCTAAAACATGGCCGAATAGCTTCGCACCAAAATACCCTTCATCAGACTTCTTATTAGTCTCCCTCCCAATTTGGGAGGGCCCACTGGGTCAAAGAAGTGGGACAAACTCTTTGTTGGCCAAGGCTTTGCCCTTACCTTCATTCCCAACACATTCAGAGCTTCCAAGGAACGGAGATGGTGTTTCCGCTTCCTCTTCCAAGCGTCCGTTCAGTCAGCCGCCCAGGTGGCTCGCGGCCATCCTCTCAACGATCGAAGCTCTTTTGCAGCCGCGAGCTCTCCTCCCTTCAGCTTATCTCGTTTGACGCGAACCTCGACGTCGTGCAACTCCTCTTGCATTTCGGCTCGACCTCCTGGGCAGTGGTCGCCGCCGTCGTCCGGGCCCTGAGTTGATGGTGCACGATCAAGTTTCATGCAGCCGCGGTGTGAGTATGCTCGGTAGCTTTCATTTCGGTACTACCTTTGTCGAGGCTGTCTCCGCCTCCCCTTGGTTCTCTGTTGCTTTGTCTCGTCAAGGTGAATCCTAGGTCGCATTTCCTCCGCTCGATCGCGATGTAATGCTCTTGCCATCGTCCTCCCGCTCTGTCCTTGTACGCCTTCGACTTTCATCCTTTTCAGATCCCCTTTTTAACCCCCGACTTTGTTCTCGCTGACACTGCTCCTCTCGTCGTTCATAGCATCGTTCATCGCGCCACTCATAGCGCTGCGACGTCGATGATCGTCACGGTGCTTTTTCCCTAGGCCAATCGGGAGGTCGACTTCCCCACGGCTTACATCCAAGTGACGTGAAGAACCATCTCGCGAACGGGGAGTGGTATGACCGCGCACGAGAAGGGAATTATTCCTCTCTCGCGAAGGGGAGTGCTGCGAGTGTTGCGCACCCTCACGCTTCCTCGGACCCCCATTCCTTCGGTCCTCCACAACCACAGATGAGCCTCTCTCGTGTGGGCGAAGAACGTCTCCTCCGTTGGTCCTGATTGTCTTCCAGAAGTCGCATTACGCCATCCATCTTCCTCACCAAGTTCTCCAATCTAGTCTCCATCGGAGCGTCCGTGATCGGCTCACAGCCTCCCGGAAAGGAGCTCTGATGCCATTGATAAACACAAGAAAGAGAGATATGGAAATGGAGTATATTGATGTATTAATGGGAAGAAAGATTGATAGAATATGCGGCGGAGAGGAGTTCTCAGCACTAAGCGCTTGACTCTCCAAGCCTAGGTCCTAATCCTTCCTTCCTCATTCTACTCCTACCCAACAATTATACCCTTCCTCTAACAGAATTCCTCACAAGCACACACTGCACGTTCCTTGCCAGCACACATGCCCAATAGGTGCCAATATGCAAGTTAGTTAAGATCAAGGGGCTCCACATGATTCACCCCTAGACCTTGACCTATTACCATAATACCCTTGTATTCTTTTCTTCTATACACTCTAATTCCCTTGAGTACTTGGTCTCTATCAAACTGTCAATTGCAAGAAAACCAGGCAGTTATGTCCTAAAGCAAGAGGTGAACTAGGTAACATAAAAGGCCAAGTTAATGCAATACATGAAATATGGCTTACCTTGGTGTAAAGATTAATAAGACAACCATAGCTGATAACTGAGGGAGAGAAACCACATTCCTTCATCAAAATAAAGAAAATGTTAGTGTTTCATTCAATGTCAAATGCACAAGAAACAGTTGTAGTTATTTGATTATTTCATACTAGTACATCCAGGTGACAAGATCAGAAACACATCAACAGCTTAATTAAGAAAAAATAGAATAAATTTCAATTAAAGAGCAGACACTCCTGGCCTAAGAACCAAGAAGTAACCTAACAGGTTATATACTTGGTGCATGAACTAATGAATATTTTTTTCTTTTCACAGAAAAATAACTTTATCGAGATTATTACAAAAAGTGAAGAGAAAGAGGAATCCTCTTAAACCTGCAAAAAAACAGAGGAATATGAGGGCAAAAATCATAATATCTTGACTATAATTAATTAATGGAAATTTTTTAATATTTTATTAAAGAACAATTATTATAAAATAAATACTATCGACATCTGCATATTAGAAAAGAGAAATTTTCTTGGAAAACAAGTTGGAAATGTGCCAAATTGACTCTCCCAGGAATTGGCTCATACACCTTGAATTACCTTAACAGCTTGTGGCTTTAAGAACTCAGCAAATGATGCAAGAACAGAGCTAAACAACCAAATTGGGCCAGGAATACAGCAATCCATAAAAGAACATAGCCAAACTGTATGAAACAGGTGGAAGCAGATTGACAGCAGGGGCAAAAGCACAATAACCATGTAAGAATAATCTAATTTGAGGCAGAAGCAATAATAGAGTATCCCACACCAGAGACTGGTCAAACAGACAAGAACAAAGGCAAACAAGGGAATTGCTATACAGGCAAACAGTGTCATCTGCGGCATGCGAGTGGCTGAAATGAGCAATTGAAACTGGGGACTGGCAGGGAGGTAAGCCTATTTGTGATGGTCGCTAACAAAGATACCCGGAGGGCCGAATGCTTGCTATCACACACTGGCACAAGGACCAGCCACTGGAGATTGAAGCACAAATCTGGTTTCAGGTGAGATTTCAAGTCCTAAGAGAGAGTCCATCGGAGACTGGGCAGGTAGAGAAATTGCGATCATAGCCGCAGTGGGAAAAAATAAATGTTGAGGAAGTGAACATGTGCTTAGTGTTGAAACGCTAATGGGTTTTAGGCAGAGGAGGAGTAAAAGAGAGAATAGACTGGTGAATAATATGAAATTGTTGGTGACTTGATGATCCAATGCGAGACAAGAAGATAAAGCACAGTGATCCCTTTTTATGCAAGTAGTAGACTCCAAGAAAAGGAAACATTATAAAATATAATGTAATTTCAAAACTACTCCTATGATATTATCTAAGATACCATACGGTACTCCAAAATACAATTAGGATAATATGAGATGTTTTTCTGTTTTCCAACACTTTAGGAAGGAAAACCATGCTTGAAAGGTGCATGGTAGCCATGGGTAGGAGAAACATTTGGAGCACATTTGGTTTACAAAAATAAATTCCGTTCGTTTTCTATTTCCATTTCCTGAAAATGATTTCCATTCTCATTTTCAAATTTTAGAAAATGTGTTTGGCTTGTAAAAGTAGATCTTACCTTCAAATAGAGAAAACAACAAAAATACATTTGGTATATTTGTTTTCAAAATAAAAGTTTTTAAATTAAATTTAAAATAATACAATTATATTTGTTATTAAACAAGAAAAAATTATATAATATAATATATTAACCTACGGATATGATCCTGTCCAAATAACAGAATGAGAATAGCATACTTACAGCAGGGCACTTTCCAATACAATTGAAACAAATAATAACTAGTATGCTACTATTATTATGGCAAATTGTGGATGTGACCGAGAGCCCAAAAAACAAAAAAATCAATTTTCCATTGGTAATATCGCCGAACATGAGATATGTAAGTCAATGTTGGGCACATCAAAAAATTCAGCAACCAATCCTAATTTGAAGCATTCCAATGCATAAATTAATTTTATTAACAGATAATAGAAGGATGAAAACAATTGGAGCTTGGTATTCCAACCAACAAAGCCTGGATTACTAATCTACAGAAAGCATAACCCCAGTGACAAGACCCATATATTCAAAGAAGATTTGTCAGCCAAAGATGATACACAGCCGAGAGGAAGGAGAGTCACAAGACAAGGATACCATGGTAGAGGAAGTTGAAACAAAACTAGTTCTACAATTTTGTAACTTGTCAGCAGAATCAATGATGGAATCAGGTCATGATAAATAGTACACTTGGATAACATTTAAATTACAGGGAGAAGAATACAAGATGGAAAAGAAAGAGAGAATATATATTTTTGGATAAAAGAATAATTTAATTAATATGAAGAGAGAAAGAATACAAAAATATAGGAGGACAAGAGGTCTCCTCTTCATAAAAAACAAGAGTTAACAAAAGAAAAAACAATAAACCATCAATGAGAAAGCTTTCCAATCTTTCAACATATATCTAAGAACGAAATCTCTCCAAACAGATCATGTCATGATATGAGATGAGTTGAAATATCTGATACAAAACAGTAACCTATGACTTATTTACATTGATATTCTAAATTAATTAATTAAGAACTACTGTAGTAGGGTGGTACAACTAGTTTATGCCTAGTTAAGAGCAGCAACACAATGAAACTCCTACAAAAGCACACGAATATTCAAACAAAAAGATAAGAACCTAACAAAAGTGAACCTTTGCAAAATTATGATAAAATTCAAGAAGAAAGCTAAAGTATATGCCAACAAAACACAAAAAGGAAATTCATGTTTAAGTCCTCCAACGATCTACGATCTTCTGGAGTGGGACATTTTCTTTTCAAAACATACAATTGTTTACACCACACCACATATTATATCAAAACTACAAAGCCAATCATATCCTATTATCACAAAGAAACCTATTAACAAGCCATACCTTGAGTCTGTCAAACACAATCAAGCATTTCTCTTCATTGCCAATAATTGTATAACCATCCATCATGGTATGATATATGTCAATGCGAGCATCAATTCCTTGTTCCTCCATCTCCCTCACCAAGGCTTCAGCTCGATCCATATTGCAGGTTTGACTGAAACCCATCAGGATGTCAAGAACAAGCAGCAACATAGAAAGAAGAAATAAAATTAAACAGAAATGACTATCATTTTCCAAATACAACATTAGTAAACTTTGACTATCATTTTCCATATACAAAATTAATGAACTTTCAAAACTGAAAACTATGTAACAACAATTGCCCAGGCAGAATCATTAACTGCACAATTGATCAAATGATTGGTTGATGTCATTAATGGTTAACCAAATATTGATTTAATTAACCACTTGAGAGGTAAAACATTTCTGTCTTATTAAAAATTACAACTCAGTGTGTGTTTTGTTAAAGGGTAAAAGTGAGAGTAAAATTTCCATGGATGAACTCCAATAACAGACCCTTAGGGGCTGTTTGGTTTGAATTTTCAGTTTTCAGTTTTCTAATTTTCAGGATTTTGTGAAAGAAAAACTGAAAACTGGATTTTGTAATTTTCAGAATTTTCAGTATTTCCTTCACAAAATCTAAAAAACTGGAAAAGTGAAAATGAAAACTAAAAACTGAAAACTCAAACCAAACTGGCCTTTAGATTAGCTTTTTTTTCCTTTCAAAGTTAACAAATATGATGTTAAAGAAAACAGAGGTAAAAGGAAGCAAAAGACAAATAAACCAAAAATATAATTCTCTGTCTTGATGCTGTAGCAGTTGACCTACAACATATGACAATTAAAGGTTTGGAACTATTCATGTAATAATTAACCCAAAAAATAGATCTGAATACTCACCAGTGTGCATAAATTATGTTCCCATAAATGATTGCATTTAAAGATTTAAGCCTCTTTTTGGCCTCCTTGAACCAATGATCTGCAGCACTTCCAAAACAACATCAAACAGTATTATTTCCATAAAGAAAATTGATAGTTCATTCATCACTCAGTTATGAAAAGGCCCTAACAAATTTTCCTTAAATCAAATGAGATGTCACCACCTTGAAAAAGACAGAAAAACATCAGATAGAAACTATTTTAGTATAAAACTGTCATGAACCATCTCTCCCCAGAGTTTAAGCTGTTTGGTAAAAGCACATAAATGATGTTATATCTAATACATCTCTTCATGTGAATGTCTCTTTTGGGCTAGAAGTGTGAACCGTGCCCACCTTACCTTGTGCTGAAATTTAATTATTTTATCTAGAATAATGGGGGCAAGAGAATGCAAGGGCTCATGAAGAAACAACACAGAGCAAGGAACTTGGTTACCCAAAACAAATGATGGCAAGTGATTAATCAAAAAACATGAGTTAAAACAAAAGCCCCCAAAAACAGAAGGAAGATGACCATGAAGAAGAGTATGCATGGTTTCAATAAGATGATAGGTTCTTGCGCTCAACAAACCCTTTTTGTTGGGGAGTATATGCACGGAACATCTGATGAAGTATGCCATAAGAAGCCAAACAATTTTGAAATTCATGAGACAAATATTCTTTTGAATTATCACTACTTAAAGTGCGAATAGGAATACTTAATGAGTTTTGATTTCTAAAAAATAATTTTAAAGATTGAAAACAACTGAGATCCGTTTTTCATTAAAAATAACCAAATACAATGATAATAATCATCTATAAAAGTAACAAATAACGTGACCCTAAAATAGACACTACTTTACTAGGACCACGAATATCAAAATGAACTAAAGTAAAAGAAAAAACAGTTCGACAAGTGATATTGTCGGAAAAATGACTCTGCATGCATCAATCAAATGTGTTTTTCTTGGTTATACCCGGTCTCAAAAGGGTTATCAGTGTGTTTCTCCTACTCCACGTTGTTACCTTGTCTCCGTGGATGTTATGTTACCATTTTTTACACAATTTCCTTTCTCGAGCCCCTAACCTAACCTCTTCTCCTATATCTAGGTCCTACCTCTTCCCTCCATCTCTATGCCTTTGCCACCACCTTCCTTGACCTTATGCCTTGTCACATTCAAGTATACCGTCATTGACCTAATCCACCAAGCAAGCATGCTCCTCCTCTATCACCTATTGCGCGTTCCACCAGCCACCCCCATAAACAATACCTTCGCGAAGCCCATTATGGCTTATGTGAACTCTACTTTGGTGCCTACTCCTTCACCACCTTCGACACTGCCTCTTGAGATTGATCTTCTCATTGCCCTTCATAAAGGTATCCATTCTACTCGTAACCCATCTCCTCATTATACTGCTTTGAGTTATCATCGTTAATCTTCTATGCATTATGCTTGTCTATCTTTTTTATCTTGTGTCTGTTCCTAAGACTACAGGGGAGACCTTATCCTAACCAGGTTGGAGACAAGCTATGATTGATAAAATGCGTGCACTTTAGGGCAATGGTACTTCGAAACTAGTGTCTCTCTCTCCAAGTAAAGTTGGTTGTCGGTGGAATTTTACAGTTAAGGTGGATCATAATGGCAAAATTGATCGTCTTAGGCTCGCTCGTTGCCAAAGGGTAAACTCAGATCTTCGTTCAAAATATGGTGACACTTTCTCCCTTATTGCCAAGATGACCTCTGTTCGCCTCTCTCTCTCTCTGGTTGTTATATGTCATTGGCTACTTCATCAGTTTGATATCAAAATGTCTCCGTTGATGGTGATCTTGAGGAAGGTTTATATGGAGCAACCTTCTGGGTTTGTTACTAACGGGAATCTTCTGGCATTGTATTTCGGCTTCAAGAAATCATTGTATGGTCTTAAGCAATCTCCTCAATCTTGGCTTGGTGAGTTCTCCACGTGGTTCAAGAGTTTGGTATGATTCATAGTGAAACTGACCACTCTGTGTTTTATCATCACAACGCACACCCAAAGAGGCTGCATCTACTTAATTGTCTATGTTGATCACATTGTCATTATAGAAAGTTATACCCATGACATAGTACAGATCAAATAGCATCTTTGTAATCAGTTTCAAACCAAAGACCTTGGCAAACTTTGATATTTTCTAGGGCATTGAAGTAGCACAATCCAAAGACAGTATAATCCTCGCATAGAGAAAATTATGCTATGGACATACTAGAAGAAACCAATTTAATCTGCAAAACTTGTTAATACTCCTATGGATCCTAATGTCAAGCTCCTACCAAATCAAAGGGAGCCACTCCCTGAGATACAGATGATTGGTTGTGGATTGAACTATCTCATAGCCACCGTTAGAGATCTCTTTTGCAATGAGTGTGGCTAGTCAATTCCTCAACTCCCCATATAAATGGTTTTATATCCAATAGAAACAAAAGGAATGAATAAACAATCTCAGCTTTAAGTTAATCCAACTACTTGATAGAAACAGACCAAAAGTCCAAAACCAATCATTGCAGTACACTTCATATTGGATTGGCAGCTCAGAACACCAAGTGGGCTCCCAATAACTGACGCACTATGGGTGTCTTTGCTTTATAGCTTACGAACCAAGATTTTCTCCAACAAAAATGGAACACTTTTCACTTTTGCCCAAACCATAGTTTGAAACTGAAAACACGTTGAAAATTGAAAGGTATCTCAAAGTGATTTTGCCAAACATGTTGAAATGTAATCTGAACCCTTCAAACCAAGATTTGGGCTTTCCTATTACCAAACCACACACTATATAGTTTCCCTTGTTTTTTCCAAAAGGAAAAAAAAAAAAAAGAGCCAAAATAAGAAAGGTAGTACCAATGGCTTCTAAACTAGACAGAAGACACTATAAACAATAATTTTCATAACTCTATGACTCTTTTATACACCAGAAAAGCACATATTCTACGTATAAAATTCAGTGGCAACTAGTTGCTAGGGATCCACGCTGTCATTAATTATCAGTTTTGACAGCATTTTATTGTTTGCATTCAGCTTGTTTGTTACTTAACAAATAGAAATCTTTTCCTTTATTTATACATCCCAGCAGCCTTTATTTTCACTTTTCTGCCACATGCCCACATAAGTAAGCTTTTCAAGACAATCTGAAAATATAGATACTATCCTTTGAAGATTTACCCTCTTTGCCGACACGTACTTCAACATTGAAACACAAAGGTTGCACTAAAAGAACATATATTTATTACATGTTTTCTGTTTCTAAACATCTGAAAATCTCAATTTTCTGTAACTGAAACAGCACTAGACTTCTCCAGTGCAATCTACTATCAAACAATTTGAAACTTTTTTGTTGATTTTCCAGTCTAGGCTATAAAATTCTGTGTAGACAAACTCTTAACCAATTATATGCCTTTACATAAATTTTAAACTTTTAGGTAAGCTAGTTATTCACATGGTATTATCAGAGCTCAATAAGCAAGTGGTTTGCAGTTTGATCCTTGTCAGTCCCACTCTTCAGATTGAAATTAAAAATTTTAACACAAGGTAAAGTGGGCAGATGCAGGCTCCATGGATCAAGCACAAAGGCACTTCCATAACGGGTAAGGGCGTAAGTTAGAGACCAAAACCATTCATGCAACTTCACCTAAATACTTAAATTTTGAAGAGAGTTTGTCTTTGACAAAGAAATAAATTAAAACCAGAAACAAGAGGGATAAATCTTTATAAAAGAGACAGAAATGAGGGAGATTTATCTGATTTACTTACTCAGCATTGCCTACTTTAGCAAAACCTCCCACAATTATACTGTATGTCACTAAACTCATTTCAATGCCCTCTTCCTTCATCTTTCTAACACAATGTAAAGCTTCTTCCATGTCTCTTCCAACTGCATACGCATGAATAAGGCTGCAAACATTTAACAATTAAAGTCAGAACAAATGACAACCACAGTGTATTTTGTCTTTTTGCATAGAAGAAGGAATTTAATATGAAGGAAAGAAGGATTACAAAGAGAAAGAGATAAGATATTCTCCTTAAACTAAACAACTCGATAAAATCTGGAAAGGACAAACATACAGAATGACATGCATGCATATTGTATACCAAACAAGAATCCTTGAGTTTAACACTGAAGAGAGGATAACCAAGATGTAGAGCATCAACATAGTTCAAAAGGAAGGGGAAATGAAAAACTCCAAGTGGAACTATTTGAAAAACTTAACAATCAAAACCAATAATATTTTTGTAATATTCAACTTTGCCTAGAAAAGTAGGTCCATTAACATTTTCATCCCTGGAAAGATAAAAAATGTCAATCAAAACATGTCATCAACTTAAAAGTTCAAGAATGAGAATAGAACTGGTCATATTAAAATCATACAACAGCTCTAGTACACAAGATCTAATTTAAATAATTTACCTACTGTACACATGAGAAGATGGCTCAATTCCTCTTGCCCGCATACTCTCAAATGCTTGACGTGCATTATGCATGTCTCCTCGCCTTGCATAATATTTAACCATCAATCCATATTCTTTTCTAGCAGGCTGAAAAAAATTAAGGTCAACAAAATGAAACCAAGAACAATTGCTCATTATTCACATTACAGAAGATAAAATTGAAACTCGCTAGTACACTTAAAAACTTTTCATGCAACCATCTTTATGTATGCCCAAACAACAGACATGTTGCCTTCATTTTTTATTTACTAAAGAAGGACTATTAAAGACAAAACATAGAATGTTCATCTGGGAAGAGGATAAGAACTTCTCTGAAACACATAATTGGCTTCAAAAATCATTAGTAAATGTTGGTAAAAATCAAAATTGGGCAATGTTGACAGATACTGGTCTTTCACTTATTAAAGCCCATCTTTGAATAACAACCATGCCAAAATGTGACAAAAGTCAGCACTGAATGCTGAGAAAAACTTCAAGTCATCATCATTAGTCATGTTTAATGGATAATAACCAATATGAATTACTGACAATAGCTTAACCTCAAGACAAGTAGTACACACAATGAAACAAAAGAATAAACACCATTATGCCACACATTATTGAACGGCAAATTAACATTTTATAAGTTTAAACCTTCCAATTTAGATTCAAAGCAGGAAATAAAATATTTAATAATCAAAAAGAACAACAAAGAAATGAAGATAAATGAAGGTTATTATAAATCTACTGTCGGCTCCAACCTAAAAAACATTATTTCTAATTTGCAATAGTTTCTGATGTTACCTTGCTTTGATGTTATTTTGTTGTAAACAAGAATTTTCAATTAGTAGCAGTGAAAATATTTATACAGAAACAATACTTTCTCCCTTATCCTTATCCCAATGCTTTATATTTTGTGTTAGTTCCGGGATTATAAATACGCATCATTGAGTATATCAATGGTGAAAAAGCTGGACCAGACAGACCGTTATAACTGAAGAAATTAAAGGAAACCATTATCTGTCTGGTCTAGTTACCCACATTCTGCCAAGCCAAACCCAACAGAAGCCACACAGCTTGAGTTGCCACTTTCAATTTTCTACAAAACAAATTTAAGGTCTTTAAAATTACATCTTTAATGGATATCTAGGGTCAATTATGTTATGCCAGACTAATTTATCAGTCCAATCACAACTTCTCTTCAATTTTTAAACTATGATAATTGCCCTCTAATTTACTATACTTTTTGCAATGTCTTTTTCATATCCTCATATAAAGCTTATTGAACAATTCATCTATGAACTTTTCAACCCCCACATATTTAAGGTTTGTAGCAAACTGAACCTCATATACACAGCAACTAACTTCTCTACTGGGAAAGTCTCAACGATTCATCTAGCAGTCTAGTCTAACCACTAAACAATCAATGGACAAGCAAACAAACATCAATCAAAGCGAGTGGAATGAATCTTCTTATATGAAAATTTCACATGACAAAAACATGAAGAAGTCCAATTAATGGTGGAAATTTACTTCACATGGAGAATATTTACGCGGAAGGATCAGCTCCCATCAAAGGGGCAGTATACATACAGCATTATGCATAAAATTAAGATGGCCAACCTTCTTAATTCTCTCAAAAGCCCGAACAACCGCCTGCCAATTCTCCGGCTCCGTCTCCAGAACCTTCCTGAACTCCTTCCTGGCTCCGTCCCTGTCCTCATGCCACTCGGACCGATAATCCTCGTTACCATCACTCCCTTCCAACCACCTCTCCCTCTCCTGAGTCTTGTCCCTCATCCTCCTCCCATCATCCAATTTCACAGTCAGAACCCTCCCGTGGAATTCCACGCCGTCGAACTCCACCGCCTTCATCGCCGAATTCTCCGCCACTCTGCCCCGCCCCCGTAAATCACAAACCCGAATCCCGCATTCCTCTGCATGTCGTTGTGACCCTTTATCAATATCACGCTCCTTATCGGCCCGAATTGCCGAAAGAATTCCGCAACCTCGTGTTTCTTGACCCATCCGGGCAAGTTCCCCACGAAGACTTTCCCCGGTTCCCGGAAATGAGTCGCCACCTCGGCAGGCGAGTCAGCGGAGCTCCGGCTTTCGCTGCTCTCCTGCTCCACTTCGTCGACTTCTTCCGTGGCGGCGAAGGAAGAGGAGGACGAGGAGGAGGAGGCGGAGGAGGAGAGAGTTTGCTTGTGAGCCAGAGCTTGTCAGTGAGAGAACGGGGGAACTGAAGGGGTTCTTGTTCTTGAGGGGTTTGAGTTTGATAGGGGTTTAGGGTTTGAGGAAGGCGTGGTGGTTTTGAGGGGCTTCGACGGGCGACGGAAGTTGCCGGAGGCGGTGGAGGAGCAGTTGTCTGAATCCGGCGGTGGTCTTAGGGAGAAGAAGTGGCGGACGAATGGTGGTGTTTGGCAGCGAAGAGGGCGGAGGAGGAGAAGGGAGGAAGGGTGGTGTTGGTTGGTATGGAGAAGTGTGACGTGGAGAATGAGAAACGTTCCATTATCGTCTATGGCATATGTTAGGCAGGCTGATAGCAGTGCAAGCCGCAACCAGAACTACGTCCAAATATTCGAGGCCTGGCGAGGATGTTAAAGATGCTGGACAAGAAGATATTTCTTTCTCTTAGAATTTAACTAAACGGAAATCATATATAATGGAGTCGTATCATTTTTTATTAACTAATGAGTAAACCCCATAATAGTCCTAAGGATTTTTGAATTGGACAAATTCTAAAGAATAAAAATATTTATCTCACCTTTTCAAATTTACAAAATGGTCCTTCATCAATTATTTGCCAATGATTTGTTAAGTAGATGACATAACACCTTAATTATTCTTATCAAACTAAACTAGACAAAGTCACGACATGTAGTTTAGTTTGATAGAATAATTAATGTGTCATGTTATCTACTTAACAGATCATTAACAGATTAATGGAAGGACCATTTTGTTTGGCTTTTTGAAAAGAACTAATTTGTATTTATTAACTAATCATTTCCAGTTTTGAAAAGGTGATGAACTAATTTGTTCTTTTATTCTTTAGGACCATTTTGCTGATTTAAAAATACTTAGGACTATTTTGGGGGTTTACTCTTAACTAATTGAGTTGTATTATTTGTGTTTATGTGGCATGAAAATATAGGTTAAATAATAGGAATCAGCCTTTAGGTTTAATCAAATTGCACTTTGTTGGGATAACAGATAATGGAGGACTAAATTCCAATTCAGTTCCTGAGATTTATAGTAGAGGATAAATTAGTCCTCAATTTAAAAATCTTACTAGTTTAAATTTCACAAATGGGAAGTTAGTCCCCATCAAATTGTCATTTGAACTATTTACAATATCCACACGTTCTATTTACTTGCTACATGTCCTGTTAATTTTCATGTGGATCCTAACTTGCTATCCTTAATCAGAGCAAATAACAACTTAAAGTCAAAATTTCTTCTCCAAAAAGTTATAGTGAAGAAAGATGAAGAAGAATGTCTAAATGACTTTGTTTAGAATAGTGAGTCTAGTTAGGACCTACAATAGAAATTAATAGTACATATAAATAAGTTAACAATACACGTAAGTATGTTAAAAGGATATAGCTCAGAGAATTTTCCAAGGGACTAATTTGTCTCAATTTGTGAAATTTGAAAGATTATATGGATTTCCAAATTGTAGAGATTAATTTGTCCTCACTATATATATGAGGAACTATGTTAGGATTTTAGTCAATAATTGAGTTATTACTTATCCAAGCCCAAATCGAAGGAAGAATGGAGAAAAGACCACATGTGAACAAATGGCAAGGTTGGGCTAAGAATATTTGCAAGGCAATTTCTACTATGCTCCTTAATAAGTATGAAGTGTAGGATGTACGCCCGATTTTCACTAAACTTTCAAAATGACCAAAATACCCTGAGGTCATTTTCACCCAAAACACGGGACGCCCTTGGGCCATCCTCATAGGGTTCATATGTTATATGAAGGGGATTGTTTGAGTGCGAATGCCTAACGGAGAGAAAACCTCATTTATGAGATCTCTGCATAAATGACCAAAATACCTCTGGAACAGAATTAAGGCAGTTTTAAGTTCCGTTTTACCCGGACTTCGTCCCGAGGTTTAAAACAATGATTTTAAGGCGTGAACTATGTTTGTTTAAGTCCAGGAGGTCTGGGCAAGTTTTGGTAAAAATTACGATTTTGCCCTTGCATATCGCATTTTCAGCTTAATGAGTGTTCAACTCTAAACCTAAGCAATATTAGGCTCTAATTAAAGGTTAATTAATTTCCATAATTAACCTAGGGCCAAAACCATCATTTGAAATTAATTGGAACCTAAAATTGCTTAGGGAAATTCAAACTTCATTCTAATCTCTTTCTTTAAAGAAAAAAGAATCTGTGAATAGTGTTGAATAGTGTTTCCACTATTCACATCATCTTCTTCCAAGGAGAAGTTGTCACACTCACATCACTAGTCTTGGAGGTTTTGACTCCATTAAACCTTCTAAACCACCTCTAACCTAGGGGTCTATAGTTTTAATTAACCAATTAGTGTACCTAAAGTACCTACTTGGCAACCATTAATCCTAAGCCTAATCTATGTCACACCAAAGCACACTTCTAGACCATGATTTGAGGAGATATTTCTCCTCCCAAGGCTACCAAAAGTGGCGCCACCCTCCCCTAGAAATCACATAAAATTAGTCTAAGTGGTCAAGCTATCTTATGACACATGTCTTGAACACTTTCAATCAATGTTCAACTTCCAAGAAAAATGTCTTTCAAGATTCAAAGAATAATTTATATGGTCAATCAAGGTTTTCAATTCACTTCTAAAATAAAAAGAAATATGTCTTTCAAATTCAAAAAGAATGATTTGTTTTTGTGGTCATTCAAGCTTTCCATCAAACTTTTTCAAGACACTATGTCTTACAACACCTTACCTATGCTTTGGGAATTTAAGTCTAGAAAATTTTTCTCCTCTTTTTGGGCATGGGGTGCATGGTTCCTTCAGCCCTTGGCAGCCCAAAATTTTGTGATTTTATGCATTTAAAAAGGTTTGAAAATAAGCTACAATTCTAGCCATGCTTTAGGACATGCATAGCTAGACTTTTTACCATGCTTTGAATGACTAACACCATGCTTTGAACAAAGATATTTCTTTCCCCCAAAAGGCCACCATTATTCAATTCATTTTACTTCTCTATAAATAGGTAGCTTAGGGAACTTGAAGCACCTTTGTTCATTTCACTAAAGCTTAGAGTTTAGAGCACTTTGGAGTCTTCTTTCCTCTCAAGTTTAAGAGTCCATCTTCTCCAACTTCTTCATCTTCTTCACTTCCTCTCAATCTCAAACTCTAGGTAGGGAGCTTTTCAAGAATGCTTTCTTTTATCTTAATGCTCAATGTTTGATCTTGCTTGAAAGTTGTGTTGTAGTGAGTTTCTCTCACAAGTTCATTTCGGTTTCTCCTTTTTCTTTTCCCTTTCATTTTCGGCCTTAGGGCCAAGGTAAGGAGGGCTTGATGATGAGAGTTGTATGTTGATGTTTGTCACATGAACAACCTCTAAAGCTTGAGTTTTCTTAAGATAAGTTATTATTTCCAAGTTTTGCTCAAGACATAGTTATGTTTCTCTTGAACCTTTGAAAACCTCATTTCTTTTCCTTGAGTTTTCAGCCATGAAGGCCTTTGGGACTTGGAAAAATGGTAGCTTGATGATGAGGGCTTCATGTTGATGTAGGTCACATGAACAAAACTCTAGAGCCTAAACTTGGTTTCTAGGCCAAGTATGTTTCTTCTTTCCTTTATGTTGGTCATGAGTTTTGTTTTGTTAAGAAATGTAGAGCATTGTAAAAATACTCAATGATGAGGACTTGAGATGTTGGTGTTTGAATCACCAAGATCTTGGTCCCTAGAGTTCAAAAAAAAAAAAATTGGTTGTTTCCTCATGATGAGGTTTCGGCCACCTTATGGTTCTTGGTGGAGGTATTGGCTCTTTTTACACAACTTAGCAACACTAGTGTTTCTTTTCTTGTGAGGATGAGTTATGGGATGAAACTTTGTTTCCTTTAAAGTCTTGCAAGAGCTCTAAACAAGATATAAAAGAAGTTGCATCCATGTTTACTTTTATGCTTTGCATAGCATGTTTAATTTCAAGCCATCACTAAGTAACTTAAGGATTAAAATGAGAATGTGCATCATCACTTAATTAATCTCAAAGCCTACCTATTTCAACCTTAAAGTTGATTGTTTATTTGGAGTGAAAACTTCAAGAGGCCTAGAGCACTAAAATAAAGAATTGAACCTTGCACCTCATGTTTATCTTTTGCCTAGCACGTTTATGTTTCAAGCTTTGCATCTCATTTTATATTTCAAGTCATCACTAAGCGCTAAGAATAAGAATGGAGATGTATTTCATATTTACTTTGTGTTATCACTTTACTTTCAAAAGGGCTATAAAATGAAATGCATATCACGTTTATTTTGATGTCGTCACTTAAAACTTTAGAGCTCAAAGACTTGCCCCTTTCATTTAGAAAAGAATTAAATCAAGGAGGTACTTCCTTGAATATCATTCGGCCATGTGGTGTAAATGGCTCTAGGATGAGTTTCATTTAACTACAAGGGCCTATAATGCATGACTTAGAATTTTTCTAAGCTTAGATCCACCCAACTAAGGTTTTAAACAAGTTTTCAAGTTTTGCATCTTGATCAAGGGTAAGATTAAATGGCTACTGCCCTTAGCATTTTATGTTGAGTTTTGGCAAAATAAACTTTGATCTTATGGAGTTTTGAAGTCCCAAAAAGGTTCTAAGAGAAACTAGCAAGTTATATGTTTGAAAGTAAGGTTTTTCTCATGATTTTATGCCTTAAGGGTTTCGTTTTCCTTAATAGTTCCAGCACCTTAAATTCTATTTTGGGTGGTCTAAATATGTTGATTTACCTTGCCGAGTATGTGACATTTGTTCTAGACATTTAAAAGCATCGTTAGTGACTTTGTTTGCCTAATATGTGAATTCTAGAACTACTAAAGAATGGCAAAGTTAGTTTCTGCCCAGCCTTGATAAAATAGTTAGAATCACATTATAATATGCCTAGATGTGTGGGAGTGACTCATAATTGGCTTAGGTATTAATTCCTGCACCATAGACAAAGTCGGAAGCGAGAAAGGGCTTAAAACGCATTTTCTAGAACGCATAATTCATCAAATGTGAACAACTACATAAAGCTGTCCAACCATAATTAATTAGGAATTAGAACTTAATGGATTATGGTAATGAGGTTAATCAATCCCATCAGCATGCAAGAAAACAATGGGATAGTTTGAGGTTACCCGATTCAGAGATTTCTACCTTAAGGGATGATTATGTGTCTCGCATTTAATGATGAATTGATGTGTTAGCTCATGACATATATGGTGCCATGTAAACTATTATCCTTAAATAATAGTTTTGTACTCTTACGTTATTGCTTCTTTAAAAGACCTTAGAGATGCCGAAGTAGTAATTTTGTGTTACGCATTAATTATGCGGCATCTCAAGGTAACATTTTAAACTTAGGGTGACTTAAAATATGAGAATGTAATCCTTTGAAACCACCAAACGAAGGGTGGGGACGATGTGATTCTAGCCCCCTAAACCCGTACTTAAGGTCGGGAAGTTGACTTATCCCAAGGGATGAAGTCTAGATGCTAGTGACGACTAGTGTGGTATGAGCTCATAACCTAGATATTTCTCAAAAGGGAGAAAGATTAGGGCGGCCCCAATTAAATAAAGGTTCTTGTGTCACCTAAGTAACCAAGTTATATGACTTATGTTCCATGTACCCAGTTATATGCTTTATGTCCTATGTACCCAGTTGCATGATTTACGTTCTATAATTCAAGTATATAGCTTATGTAAACACAAGTGCCATGTTAAAAAGAACGGATTCTAAATTGAGATTTTAGAAAACTCATAATTGAACCAATATATGTCCATGGTTTTATAAATAAACCGAGAACCCTGGAGACGTAGATGATGACACATAGAATAGGAGGGAAACCCTGAGTTTCTTTAGCAAGAAAACTCACTCCCTCTATCTCTCTTTCCATTACGTCTTCAGAGATGGCGACCTTCATCCTATTCATTGACACGCCGACATGGGAGATCCACCATGACCCAGAGCTTGGGTCATTTCATTTTGAGGGCTCTTGCACGTACGTGTGTTCGCATTTCTTGGACGACCCTTCTTCCATCCAGGAGAAAGCTACCTCTTTACCCGACGTCTCCTTATGATGATGCGATGATTTTTGAGCACGCCCGCACGCTTGATGAGAGGATTCTACGGACTCACTCTTAAGTTCTGGAAGGGTACCAGGAGTACGTGCCCTCACTCACACTGAGGAGGATCCCTCAAAGGACTCTGCCCCACTCCACCGCATATGCCCATGGGTAGTGAGGAGACGTGACCCAGCCTTGGAGAGCCCCGGACCCGGTCCAGCCTCGACGTAGGGGAAATGTCCAGCCATCCACCATGCCCGCTCCAGCGAGCTTCATCATGGAGGACCTCGAGTGCCTACTCCAGCCGCACTTCGTCCATGAATTGGTTACGTCCTGCCTTACCCATGGCATTAGCTTTAGGTTAGAGGGTAGTCCTTAGTGCACGCACTACACATAGAACGGATAAACTTTCTTTTGTATTGAGGTTATCCACTTTAGATGTTCTTGGGAGGGGTGTTCCTTTTATGATTTCTGGTTCTGTGGTTTCTACTTACATGTATTTCTTGTTTCAGTTGTATTTGCATCATCTCATGTCCTCGAAGAGTCTTGCCGTAGGGTAGGCATATTATTATGTAGGAAGTATTTCAATGTGATGTTGTTATATTTGATCTGGAGCCACTTCTATGTTTAATTTTTCCGCACTTTATGATACGACCCGATAAGATACGCGCGGCTTTTATTTTAAGTTATATCAAAAAGAAAAAAAAATGGCTCATATTTTCTTTAAGTTATCTCTTTTCCAAGTAAAAGAACCATGACAGTAAGTAATGACTATATTTGGCCTAAGTACTTACTAGTAGTATTGGGTCAAATGTTAGGTTGTTACATAGGACACGTTAATAATACTAGATGTACGGTGAACCTTTAGTGCATCTAAGCCATATTTGTCTTTGTAGTTTTAAAGAATGGGTCAGATTGAATGACTCGCAACTAGTACGGCATTAAAGTGATTTATAGTTAAGTTTAGGGTTTTTATTGGAAATTCAAACCCGCTAACCAAGAATGACTGAAAATTTTAAATTGGTCATGAGTTATTGAAGGTCTGATGAAGGAGGTGGTGTTGATATTTTCAATAAGGTGGTTTATAAGGACATAGAGGAGGGGACTTGAGCCATTGCACTTGTATTCTCAATCATCCTTAAGAGATGCAAAACGATAATGGGTTAAAATGAGGCAAACTCGATTTGCGTTCGTACCAGAGGTATAGCAGAAGCTTGGGGAGTCGCGATAGGGCTTTTGACATGTTAATGGCTAACGATAGGGAACACTAATAGCAACTCGTTCGTGACGTCTTCGAAATCAATTCAAGACTGATGTTGAGTTCTAGTGATGGACAGGCGAGTTGTGGTGTGGTGGAGGCTCACCTATTAGCTTTAGAAACCTTCAGAAGCTTCAGGACTTAATGTTTTGAATGATAAAAAAACCAATTTCATGAAAATATTTTGAAGAATGACTAATCGTTACTTGAGTTTTTTGAAGCACCAAACAGGTCCTTTCACATTAGCATTCTCATTCTTAAAATGAGAATATTTCACAATGACATGTGCAAACATGTTTAATCTCATTTAAAGAGAGTTGGAACTCAATAAAAGTGAAAAATATATATGAAATGAACATTTCTATGCTCAACGAATGAAAGAAAATTCTCAAGAACAAGAAACCAAGGTTCAAATCTTCAGAAGGTATGCCACAACTTCAGAAAGTAAGATTCAAGTGAAAATTTCAATCCAGCTCTAAAGAAAAGTGTGGTTATCATCTTCAATCATCATGATTGCAATTCTATCCTTTACAACAAGCTCTAATTGAAGAAAGGAAGATCTACGAATTGTCTAGAAACTGATATGGCACTTCAAGTACGTTTCACTCTAAATAGTGAGTTTACAAGAATGAGAGGGAAATTTTGAGATTCAAATTAAATTCAAACCCAGTCAAGGACTAACGTGATATCTCTTTTGTCAACTTGGTCAACTTGCCCAGCTTCTAGAAAGAAAAGTTCAGAAACCTCATTTAGAAAGTAAAAAGTAGTTTCTGGAATGGACTCAGAAACCTCTACTAGATAATGGTTTCTGCAACTACAAAATGTAACTCTTACACGTAAAGCTACTCTTCTAGACTTCATTTCCAAGACATAAAAAGAAGATCAACATGTGTTACTAGGAAAACATATCAAGGGCAATGGTCATAAATGAAGATCAAGTATAAAAGAAGAGACGTGCTTACAACGAAAAAACTTTTGCTCATTAAAAGTGTTAAAATGCTAAAGAAATTTCCTCTCATGTTCTGGAAAACGATTATAGCTTGTAATCGATTTCATCTTTGTAAAAATCTTCTTTCTACGTTCTCATTAGATAACATCACCTTCCTAGGAAGAATGGATGGAAAGAAGTCATTCAATTTTTTGGCTCTAATATTATTTATTCTGAGAAAACTTGAGTATTTGTTTGTTTGAGTGATCTAACCTAAACACAACTCTTATAACTCGATCTGATAGTGATCATGTGAGTTAGCTTGAAGAGGCCAAGCAAAGACTACTTCAAAGGTGATAGTAGAGTGAGTTGTTGGCCACACAGTTAGCTTGAAGAGGCTAGTCAAAGACTACTTGGAAATGACAATAGAGTGAGCTACTAGTCACATGGAGATAACTTAGGAAGGCTATAGAAAGACTATCTAACTTTCTCGGGTTGAGAAAGAGTTATTAGTGGAACTCAACAATTGTTGAGAACTAGATGTAGGCAGGTTGGCTAAACCTATAAAAAGCCCAATGCAATATCTTCTTCTTCCTTAACTCTCCTTTATTTACTACTTAGTGCCGATTATATTTGTGTTTTCCGGAAAACACTTTTTTAACTCATTTTTCATATCTTTGTTATAGTTTAGAAAGTTACTTTCTAACATATACTAATGCTATTTCTCTTGCACTTCATATTCTCACTTGATAGTACCTGTTTGAGTTTTTCATAAATTAAAAAGGAAAGAAAAGTACAAGCACAATTCAACCCCCCTTGTCGTGCTATTTTTAACTTACAATTGGCATCATAGCTTAAGCCTCTAAGGGTTGAGCAATCTAATGACTGTAGAGGCTAAAGATCCTAAGGAAATATGGCACAAAATATTCATATCGTAGAAGGACACTCCATAAACAACCGTCATTCTTTGATGATGGAGACTATGTGTATTGGAGAGATAGAATGGAGTTGTTCATCAAACACAAAAAATCTTGACTTATGGGAAATTATACAAGAAGGAGACTATGTTCCAACGGAAGAGGGTCCTGGAATTGAAGAAGCACCTTCTACATCTAAAGAAGTCCCAGGAGTAGGTGGACAAAGCAACATAAAGCTAGAGTTCAGTTAAACTCCAAGGCTAAGTACCTACTCATGTGTGCATTAAGCAAAATGAATATGATAAGATCATTGCTTATGACTAAACGAAGGTTGTCACCTACCTCCTCAAATTAGAAATTTATTTAAATGCTAAGTTACACCAAAAATATAGTAAAGGGCACAACCTAGGTCGTCTCTCAAATAGGCTTTAATACTTAGTTGGGAATTTGGGAGTTTTGAGAATGAAATTATAGCAATTAAAATTAAAAGATAATAGCAACGGTATAATAGCAACAGTGAAGAAAGCACTAGTGTAAGGTATTCCTAGGATTGGAAATTAATTATCATTGATCAAATATTAAACCAATTGGTAGTTATTAGTAATAAATTATTGGCAATTCCACTAGTAATTGATCGACCTCTAGAATTTGATCAATGCAAATAACCAATAAATGAAATCTCAATTCATTTAGAAATCAAATCAATTTAATGAACCAATTATTATAGCCTAACCGCTAATTGGAAAGTTGATTCTAATGTTCTCCCTCAAACATAAACTAATAGATCTATCAATTTATGCCCAAAGGGTTTCCCTAAACAATAATCGCCAATTTATTTATCCCAATAAAGATTATAGCAATCACCATAATAATTATAGGAAGTAAAACTAGAACATTAAGAAAACCAATGTATTTAATATCAAAGAGGTCTCAAACATCATCCCAATCCATCCAAAACCCTTACACTAGTAAAGAAATCTACTCATCTATCTCTAGAGGATTACAACAATGAAGATAAAAGAGAACCTAAAAATAATAGCAATAATCCTTGCCACAATCTCCAAGACAAAGCACTTTTACTAATGGAATCCCTAAGAGAGAGAAAGAAAGATGTAGAGAGAAGATGGAGAGAGAATGTAATAGCAACTAAAAGTGGCACCTAAAAATAAGTCAAAAGCTAGGATAAAAGTCTGAACATTCCTATATATATTACTTTCTAAAAATGGGCCAAAGTGAGGCCCAAAATAGATAAGTGAACTTGGATCCCATTGCACCAGCAATGGAGTGCTCTCAGAGGGGCTTGGCCAAATTTTTCATCATTGTTTCTGCAGCACTGTAGCACTTACCAGAATGGTGAACTTCCATGATTTGTCTTCCTTTTTGCTCCAAGCTCCTTCCAAATAGTTCCAGCCTTGCTCTTAACATTTTGCACTTCATTCAAAACTCCTATACTAAACCATAATCAAAGAGACAAGTTAAATGCAACAAGGTGTAATTACAAATTATTTCAAATCAATGCAAAAGCCAATAATTCTTCCAAAATTACACAATGAGGAATAAATCAAAATCCTAATTAATTACATTAATAACACAATAAAACTTATGCAAAAAGCTAAGGTTTGGGAATAAGATAAGTGACATAAATTCCCTTATCAAACTCCCCCACACTTAAGCTTTCACATGTCCTCATGTGAAACTAAAATCAAATTAAGGCATGGATGATAAACAGTATATAAGGACTAGACTAGACTCTTAACTCTAAAAATGCATGATGCATGAAATTAAATGATAATACACCAATTCAATGAACCTAGAAGCATAACAATAAGCTTTCACACTAACAATTAAGAAAATTATAACAAGCAAGGCATGAACAAGAACATAGCATATAAGGTAGAATTCACATATGATGAACAATTAAGTACAAAAATCCTCCCAAGGTTAGTGTTTATCACTCATTCACTCAAGTGTTTGGGCTATGATGCATACTCAATCACCTCAAATGAGAATACATTATCATAGGTTTGCTACGGGTCTATTCCCTATTTTGTTATACACACATGCATATTGAATCAAGAGGACTTACCTTTGGTTGTAATGAGGCTTGGTGAAGGTGGATAAAAATATAGGTCAGTGGGCTAAAACTTAAGTCAAAGGAGAGCAAATACATACATTAAGAGCACAAGTGTCTAAAGGTACACTTTGTCCAACTTAATCACAATTATAAGCCTTTAAATTTGCAATATGGCACACCTTCTTAGATTTTTTTTGTTATATTTTCTTGGGTGTGCCACTTACACATTGTTCCTTCCCCACACTTAAATTAGGATGTGCCACTTACACATTGGTCTTCCCCATACTTAAATTGGGGCATGTCCTCATACTCTCTCTTACACTTATGCTCAAGCACATATAAGATTGCACAAATGCTCTCCTAAGCTTAAAAGGTTAGGAATTTTCATGGTTTTTCACTTTTGGCTAAGGATGTGCTAAAACAAAAGAATGGGCAATAAGGCTCAAAGGGCTAAACAATGCTAACATGTAAAGGTTGGCTATATGGACAAGTGGCTATAAATAAGAAAAATGCCTCAATCATATTCAAATATGCACATGAAAACATATTTTCAAATAGGACCCTAAACAAGTTCTAGAATGCAAACACAAAGAAGGAAACACATATGAACAAATAAGTATGGCACATGATAGTCCAATCATAGAGGCTCAAAATCTCACAGGTAAAAGTGCATGTATTCAATCAAAACAACACAATGAATCCACCAAGCATGCAATACAAAATAAAGTCAATGCCAAGCATGTTAATATGGAGCATGTGGTGTGAGCATATGCATGTAAGCTTTAAAGTGTCAAAGGGATGGTGTAAAATGCAAATAAAAATAAATATGATGCAAGACTCAAAACTAAAATTAAAATAAATAAAATGCAAAAAAATAAAGGAAGAGTAAAGAAAAACCTCATGCTGGGTTGTCTCCCACCCACTTTGCTTTAATATCCCTAAGTTAACGATCATGACTCTCATGGAAGGTGTGCAGCTTCAACCCAAAGATAAGCCAATTGAGCCCTTAGATCCTCAAGGCCTCATGGAGGTGTATCAGCCAATGCTCATCAATGGTGCACCGAACCATCCTGAGTTCTCAACTCAAATGCACCATTAGGGTGCACAGGTGACCAAGAATGGTCTATTCCATCTAGACTTCAGCCTTCCAGCCATCAGCTTTGCCCAGGGCTCATGTAGCAAGATCCATTGCCTTTCACAAGGCTTTTTTCCCAATATGGGTAGGTCATGAAGCACATGGAAAACTAATGACTGCTCACCAGGTGGAGTACCTATTTGAAAACTTGGGACATTCTAAAACAACAAGCACATCATATCCCATAGAAGAAAAGAAAGTGGAGAAAGGGGATCTGGATCCTTACAAAGCAAATTACCACAAGCATCATCAACTAAAAAATCAATGACATCAATACCAAACATGGAATGTTCCTCATAGGGATGTTTCATAGCATTAGATAAGTTAAATTGGACTTTCATGTTCTCACACTCCGTGGATAATGTGCCAGCATAAACATCAATCATGGTTCTAGTAGTTTTCAAAAATGGTCTACCCAAGATTAATGTATGATGACTGGCATTAGTATCATTTTCCATTTCAAGCACATGGAAATTAGCAGGGAATATTAAATTATTTACCTGTACTAGAACATCTTCCAATAATCCCTTTGGTTTCGTGATGACTGGTTGGCCAGTTGAATTTGCAACCCGGAAGCTTGAGCTCTCCAAAATGCAAGGATTGGTAGAGAGATTTAGACATAACATCGATGCTAGCTCCAAGGTTAGCCAAGGCCTTCGTGATGTGTGGGTTTCCAATAGTGCAAGGGATAGTGAATATGCCTGGATCCTTGCACTTGGCGGGTAAATTGTCTGGCTTGATAATGGAGGAGGCATTTACCCCTATGGTCACCTTCTCTCCCCATAGCCCTGATCTTCCTACTATTGGTGTACAGATCTTTCAAGAATTTAGCATATTTAGGAATTTGGTTGATTGCATCTAATAGAGGTATATTTACTTGCACCTTCCAAATGTTTCTAGTGTGTTGGATCCAAATAGCTTTCCTAGGTTGTCCTCTGTGGGAATGGCATGGGAGTGAAGTCTTAAACTCTTAGTTTCTGCGAGCGCTGTAGTGCTATTCTACTACACTCCAGGTCTTTCTCGACTATATTATTAGTCTCGCTTAAGCATTGTGGTGCTATTTGAGCACTGCGACACTCACCCGAGAGGTGCTCTTGTGCCAATCTTCCTTCTGATGGTTCTGAGTGCCGCAGTGCTATTTCACCGATGCAGCACTTTCCATAATACTCTTTAGGTTCATTTTCAGTTTGCTTCTTCTCCTAGGCCTAGTCACTTATGGAATTTTCATCCCAGACCTTAGAGTGATAGTACAGACATTTCCCCTTAGATTAGGCACGAGAGAGGTAACGGAGCTGGGCTTGTGGACTTTAGTTTTGCTTCATTTGAATCACATCCTTTCTCAACTAGGCATTTTTCTTTCTTATTTCCTGCATTTACTCCATCATCATCTTCATAATCTCAGTCATAGTAGGATCTAAAGATGGAGGTGATGGGAGGTTCGTTGCCTCTAATGAGGTGTCAAATACTTTTGCGTGAAGGTTAGCCTTGTTGTCAATTATTTCCCCACTTTAAATTGGGATAATTTTTCCAATTGGAATTATAAGTGTTCCCGAATGGAACACCTTGATTCTAAGATGGGCTCTGGAAGGGTTAGTTGTTGCTACTCCAGTGGTTGGTTTATCTTATAGGGCTGGGCACATGTTAGTGTGATGGTCATTTGAAGTACATATGCCACAGATCTTAGAAACCACTAGAGTTGCTACCTGGCTAGCCATTAGTTGCTGCATAAGGCTAGAAAGTTGCTGTAAAGTTGGGTCAACATTGGATTCTTTGCTGGCTCACTCCATGAAGGCCTTAGTAGTTGTGGCTACCCTAGAACTAAATTGCTGAAAATTGGTAACCATATTCTCAATTAAGCATGGGTCTCTGCTAGAGTCTTATCCAAAAGTGCCCCTCCACTAGTAGCATCTATCATGCATCTATAGGTATCAACCCCTCATTAAAGTACTGAAAGAAGAGTTGTTTTGGAATTGATGATTGGGGCAGCTTGCACAAAGGAGTTTGAAGCGCTCCCAATATTCATGTAGGGTCTCATTAGTCTAGCGGATTCCAGAGATCTCTTTTCTGATAGAAGCCACTTTTGAGGCGGAAAATATCTCTCTAAGAAAAGCCTCTTCATTTTAGTCCAATTATTAACAACCCTACCAAGAAGGTTGAAGAACCAATTTTCTACCGCACCTTCTAGGGAGAAGAGGGAATGCTCTGAAACATCATCCACCTCACACCATATAAAGCTTCTTCAAGTGCAGGTGGGTCCTTCTCTAGACAGCCCATGAAACTTGGGTAGAGCATGAACCATATACCCCTTAAGCTCAAAATCATTGTCAAGCATGTGGTAAGTAATGGCCAAAGGTTGGTGGGCAAAGTCAAGCAATGAGCTCCCTAAGTGTTCTATTTCGATTTCCCATGTTACCTGTATTTCTTGAAACACTAAAAAGAGGATCAAATGCTCAGATGGTTCCACTTATTGATGCTTTGCCTTGATTTTTCTCATAGTTTTCTCAATCTTAGAGTCAAGAGGTATCAAATATCCAGGAGAGGGAATGCCTCATACAAGGGAACATAATTTTTTTAAATTTATTTTTGTTTTTATTTTGCAGAAAGAATAAATAGCAGAAAATAAAAATAGTAAATAAATAAATAAAAAATAAAACAAAATAAAAACTGGAATAATGTAAAAACAAAAAAATAACTAAGTTTTAATGCCTCCTGGCCAAAAAAATTTGAACGGAGGTTGTCGCCTACCTCCTCAAATTAGAAATTTATTTTAATACTAAGTTGTACAAAAAATATAGTAAAGGGCACAACCTAGGTCGTCTTTCAAGGATGCTTTAATACTTAGTTGGGAATTTGGGGGGTTTTGAAGAATGAAATTATAGCAATTAAAATTAAAAAATAATAGCAACGAGATATTAGCAACAGTGAATAAAGCACTAGTGCAAGGTATTCCTAGAATTGGAAATTAAGTATCATTGACCAAATATTAAACCCATTAGTGGCTATTAGTAATAAATCACTGCCAATTCTACTAGTAATCGATCGACTTCTAGAATTTGATCAATGCAAATAACCAATAAACGAGATCTCAATTTATTTAGAAATCACATTAATTTAATGAACCAATTACCGTAGCCTAACTACCAATTGGAAAGTTAATTCTAATGTTCTCCCTCAAACATAAACCAATAGATCTATCAATTTAGTCCAAAGGGTTTCCCAAAATGACGATCACTAATTTAGTTTATCCTAATAAAGATTATAGCAATCACCACAATAATTATAGAAATAGAAACTACAGAACATTAAGAAAACCAATGTATTTAATATAAAAAAGGGGTCTCAAACTTCATCCCAATCCATCCTAAACCCTTACACTAGTAAAGAAATCTACTCTCCATCTTTGAAGGATTACAACAATGAAGATAAAAGAGAACCTGAAAATAATAGCAATGATCCTTGCCACAATCTCCAAGACAAAGCACTTTCACTAATGAAATCCCTAAGAGAGAGAAAAAGAAGATGTAAAGAGAAGATGAAGAGAAAGATGTAAAAGAAACTAAAAGTTGCCACCTAAAGTGAGTCAAAAGCTAGGGTAAAAGTCTTAACATTCCTATATATATTGCTCTATAAAAATGGGTCAAAGTGAGGCCCAAAAGAATAAGTGAACTGGAATCCCCTATCGCACCAAGGGAGGCCCAAGGAGCGCTTTAGCGCTCTCCAGAGAGGCTTGGCCAAATTTTTCATGATTGTTTCTCTCGAGCATGGTGCTAAATGAGTGCTGGGCTTGCACGAGAATGGTGAACTTCCATGATTTGTCTTCCTTTTGCTTTAGGCTCCTTCCAAAGTGTTCCTAGTCTTGCTATTGGCATTTTGCACCTGATCAAAAACTCTTGTACTCGAAACTATACTCAAAGAGACAAGTTAAACAATAGGGTGTAATTATAAATTATTCCAAAATCAGTGCAAAAGCCAATAATTCTTCCAAAATTATACAATGAGGAATAAATCAAAATCCTAATTAATTATATTAATAACACAATAAAACTTATGCAAAAACCTAAGGTTTGGTAATAAGATAAGTGGCATAAATGCCCCTTGTCAGTGACATAGCCAAGGAAATCTAGGATAGACTTCATATGTTGCATGAAGGTACTGATCAAGTCAAGGGGACAAAGATTAGTATGTTGGTCCATCAATACGAAATCTTTAAAATGATTGAGCAAGAAAGTATTGATGATATGACCATAAGTTCATGCACATTGTAAACGCTGAAGGGATTAGGCAAAATGTATTCTAACTTTGAAATGGTTAGAAAAATCATGAGAAGTCTCCCTGAAATTGCTTCCCAAAGTCATTGTCATCATAGAAGCCAAAGATCTTCAAACTCTTAGCTTGGATACACTTATTGAGTTGCTCAAAACCTATGAAGTTCTGCTCTTTGAGGTTCATGGTGAATCCATAAAGAAGAGCAAGTCCATGGCCCTGAAGTCATCACACCAGGAAGAGTAAAGGGAAAGTAATGAAAGTTGCTAAAACCTCTTGATAAAAAAAGGATAAAAAATAAGTCCGAAGAAGAAGATGCAGATGAGATCTCCATGCTCGTGAGAAAGATGTCCATAGCTTGGAGAAGCAAAATAAAGAGAAGAAAAGACTTCAACCTCAAGAACAAGAATGGCAAAGGAAAGCGGAAAGTGTATCTTGCTACAATTGTGGAGAGAAGGGACACTTCAAGACTGATTTTCCCAAGCTCAAATGTCCACAGAAAAAGTTTCCCTCAAAGAAAAAGGGATGCTGGCCACGTGGAGTAATTTAAGAAGAAGAAAGAAGGTTTAGAAAGCTAGGATGAACTAGAAGATGTAGCAAATCTATACTTCATGGCTGGCTATGCTTTAGAAGGAGAACCTGAGGTAAAAACATCATCTGAACCTGATCTTTCTTATGATGAATTACTTGCTTTATATGATAAGTTGCTTGAAAACTCTAAAACCTTTTCCTTTCATTATCTCAATCTAAAAAAAAACCATCAGAAAGTGATTCTAGAACTTGAAAATGCCAAATTAGATACGAATCTAAGGCTTGAGAAAGAGAAAATAAAAGGAGAAAACAAGCTTTTAAATATTAAACTCAAAGTTTTGAAAGTCAAAGTCACTAAAAAGATCAAAAGGCTTAGAAAGAAATTTCTGAACTTAAGAGGACTTTAAAACTTCTTAAATCTGATATGGAAAAGTTAGTAAATGGCTCCAAGAATCTTGAACTGATGCTTAGTGGTCAAAGACCATACTTTTAGAAAACTAGGTGGGATATGAGAATGAGATAAATTAGAAAGGAAAAGCAACCTAATTAAAGAAAGTAAAGAATATAGTTTCTTGTACTTTAGACCATAAGAAGGGATACCCACCTAACAATTTTTTTATGAGAAAAATATATACAAAACAGGTTAGGAAACCTCCCCCAAGGAAAACTAACCCAAGAGGACCCAAGAAAGTTTAGGTACCTAAGTTAGAAACTGTTTTGTTGGAGGTATGTCTAAGAATCCACTTTGACAAAGACAACAAGTGGTACATGGATAGTAGCCTTGACACATGTCCTACGGAAGTGGTTCAGAAATCTGAAGCCCAAAAACTGGATCAGTAAAATTCATTGATAGAGGAAAAACCAAGGTTATAGGTATAGGAAATGTAGGTAAGGGTAACTCTCACCAAATTTATGATGTTTTACTTGTTGATAGTTTGGCTCATAATCTGTTGAGCATTAGCCAATTTTGTGACCAAGGTTTTAATGTTTTATTTAATGTCCATGCCTTAATATTATAAATCCCACTTCTAGACAAGTCATTTTATCTGGCAAGAGACATGATAACACTTATGTGTTATTCTTGGATAACTTTCTATCAGATGTAAGATGTCTTGCATCCTTGATGGATGATAAGTGGCTTTGGCATAAGAAGCTTAGATGTGCTCATATGAAGCTTATTTTGAGCTATTTTAGAAAGATCTTGTCAAAAGGCGCCAAAGATCAAATATGACAAGAATTCAACTTGTGATTTCCTGAGAAAGGCAACCAAATTAAAACTTCTTTCTATAATAAAAATGTGGTTTCAACTACAAAGTCTTTGCACAATGTGTTTATATTGAAAAAACTTCTCAAATTACCTCTATAAGATCAAATCAGGGAGGAGAATTTGAAAATCATGTTTTGAAGAGCTTTGTGAGAAAAATGGCATATCTTATAAGTTTTCTGACCTAGAACTCCCCAACAAAATGGGGTTATAGAAAGGAAAAAAGAAGCTTGCAAGAGATGGCTAATAAAAGGCTTCATGCCACTTATTTTACTTCTAAACTCTAGCTTTTTGAATGAGTTTTTGATGACTTATTAATGAAATTAATAGTGATTGCTAACTTGTTCCTCATTATGGCGCAATTTCATGAAATCATTGATTATTGCACTCAGTTTTGGAAATTAAAGTTTGTTGCATTTAACCCTGTCTTTTTTATGGTTTTTATGTCCAGAAACATTGGATTGGGTGCAAGTCTTAAGAAAAAGCTGCAAGCTAAAAAGGAAGAAAGCAAGAAGCTCACCATTCTGGTGAGCGACACTCGTGGATATTTTGGATAACGCCCTTGGTGACCACCTTAGTGCTAATTGAGCACTACAACGTGGTGCGATAGAATGGAAACAATCCATTAGTTTGTAATGGGTCCCACTTTAGCCCATTTTTAGATAGAGGACATATAGGAACTGTAACACCTAATAATTAACCCAATACGCCTAGGTCATATCTGATTAATTACTAGACTTTACTCTTTACTTTAGTTCCTTAATCATGCTTTGAAAATACTTAGTGAAATTACGAGCCATTTTTTTTAAAAAAAACATAATTGAAAACGTGAGCCGCGCATAACGCGAACGATAATCGGATAAAGCAGAAAATGAAACATATCATGAAGAACACATCATATTGGCTCCATCACATGACATCCATAATTACATTTCACATAGATATTTTGCCTACCAACGGAGTTAAGCTAGATGTAGGCAATCGAACAAAACATAAATAATATATGGATGGACAAACATCTATTAACGGCACCTATTTATAACACTTCGAGATAGGAATACATATCCAAGTTCACGCTAAGGTCTAGCAATACGTTCCTCAAGGATAATAAGCTGGTTCACAAGATCACGTGCATCTACCAGGTGAGCATCAACGAATCACGAACATCACCATCACTTTCTGAAGACAAGATGGAAAGAAAGAAGGAATGAGAAACTTATAAAAGAATCTCAGGAGAGTACTCACCTCATATGCATCGTGTCATCATCATCGTCCCCAAGAACCTCGGGTTTCATTATGAAAATGTGAGCATGCTAAGATTCATTTATTTAGTTTGGAAATATACTTTATCGAGGTCGTCATTTTAATCATGCGTCTTATAATGCATCATAAACTTAGCATGTCATGTTTATAATGAATTTTTCCTTTCATATATAATAACATAATTATGCATAAGACCACATCACATTCCTCATCATCATATCATAAATACTATGCATAGAAGAATATCATATTTATCATCATTATCTCATAAATACTATGCATAGAAGAACATCATAATCACATAATACGTTATTTAGTTCCTTAGGTGACTTAAAGTTACTTTCATCATCATTTTCCTGGGCCACCCTATACTCCACCCTTTTGGAGTAATTTAGGTTATGAGCTCATACCTTACTAGTCGTCACTAGCATATACTTATTGATAACTCTCGCATCTACTATCAAAATAGTCTAAGCCCCCTTATTTGTAGTATAAGGTAACTCAGGTCATTCTTCCTTAGGACACACAGGTTATGTTATCAAACTGAAATTGCTAAATAACAACAAAGGGGAGGTTTGTGATTTTCAGAATGTAAAAATGACAGAAACAGAATGAAATGCAATTGATCAAAGAATCAATCCCAGACATCACGATTATTGGCAGAATTCATCATGGTTCAAAGAGTTCAAATTGGATGCTACTCTGTTAACCCAAATTAACTATATGATCATATAGTTATCATTCAACAACCTTCAAATCACAATCGCAATTTTAAATGAATGTTGAATTACATGCAGTTTGGATTAACCTAGATAACTAATCAGTTACTCAGCCTTACTTGATTTCAACAACGAATTCGGTCCTATATCTAATTAGATATAATTCAAACATAATCATGTTCAATAACTGAATTCATATTTGAAATTGAAGTTGAGAAAGGAAAGCATACATACGAAAATGGAAAATTACAAAACAGAAACTTCAAAATTCAAACCAATTATCTATGATGTCAAGGATTGAAAGAAGTTTAGCCTTCCATAGACATCTCTATTGAAAGCTCTATTTCTGAATACAAAGGAAAAATGAAAAGACAAGTAGAGAGATAATAGGTTCTGATGTGTGTTCTTTGAATGAACAACTTAGGCTTACATAGAAAATGAAAAGATAAGATGAAGCTTGAAAAATCTGAAAAGAAGGATTTCCCTCCAATCAAAAGTGTCCCTCGGATTACATCTTATCCAGATGTTATCTATCAAAATAATTCCAGATTTCCAAAATCTGATCTGATAAGATAATCCTCTCTGGATAAGCTTTCCATAGACATATTATATGACTCATTTGGACCAGAAATGAGTGAGATATGCCCAATTATGTGAGGAAAGGTCTTGGACCCGCGTCAGCACGAGCTCTGCAACTTTGCAGCCCAATTAGGCCATGAATCGGGCCGAATTTGATGAAGCTTGTGAAACCCAAAATTGTAGATCTCGGTCTTAGCTTTCAGAAGACACCAAAATCACCAAATCCGATATTTGTAGAGCCCAAAATGATCTGTGAAAGATGAAAAGGTCATAGTGAGTGTAAAATCCGAAATTAACCAATTTTTGACAATTAAATCCAATGAAGCCCAATTATGAAAAAATCAATTAAATCATCAAAATTAAACACATGTAGAAACCAATTAGGCCAAGTATACAATCATAATAGATGCCTTAAAATTTCTCTATCACTTATCCCTTTTGATAAGTTAAAATCCTGACTCTACCCTTTTGAGAGAACGGTTTAGGGGAAAGATCACCTTTTCACCACCTATAGTCTGATGGGTCAAAGGATCATTTCCCCATAAGTTTAAGTCACCATTAAATCTTTGCATGTTATATCATAATACAACTCTCAATTCATAATCATCAGGATGCATAAACATTCTCATTGTTTGCAACAGCAACTATAACATGTAAACCATGAAGTTATTCAATGAAATCAAATACTTAATAAGCATCAAATTAATACATAGACTTATCATTTCAAACATCAAAGAGGCATCATCATAAATTCTCACGAAAAGCTCCCTTAAACAACCGAACTTTAGAATCAGGTGACCTCAATCACTATCTTACTTTCTTATGCATCTAAGGCATTCATTATCATTATACCCTTAATTATAACCTTCAAGTACATTATTAAACCACATGGGACAACATAGGCAGTAGGTTATATTTAAGGCTTCATGTGCTAGAAGTTGCATCTTTAACCCTTTCTTGTTACCGGCTTTCCCTATGATACTAAAATTAATTACTAAACCAATTATGAATCATTTTAACTTATCTAGACATAATAAAATCTGATTCTTATAGCTTTTAAGGATTGTGGACAGAATGTATAAATTTCATTCTCTAGAGTCCTAGAAATCTTGCTTTTACGTTTACTAGGAAGCTAGTTTTATCTCTAACATGCATAGAATTATTCCTTTAGCAATAAACCATAATTATCACAACTTCAAACATATTAAACCATCATCATACAGTAGTACTAAACTCAGATTAGTGGCTGAATCATGAACCTCATATAATTGCTTAAAGTCACATTTCAAGTACACATGTGATATTAGTTTCGTAAAATATTTGCAAAACCTTAAAACTCCTTTAGAAACTAATTCTTTTTGTTAAACTTCAAAGAAATCATAGGACTTTAGGCCTTCCTTAATCATGAGGCCGATTTATACATTGAAAGAATGTTCATGATTAAAATTTTCACTTAAGATAAAAGGAGCAAGTCTTGAGCTTTAGAGATTTAGGTGATAACTAAATCATAAACATAATATGCAAATCCCTTTCTTTATCTTTAAGATTTAAGGTGATGACTTGGAAATTAAACATGATATGCAAGACTTGAAATTTAAACATGATGCAAACTAGAGCGGCGGTAGTCCGCATGGACCAATGGAGAGAGAAGAGAATCTTAACAAAAGAAAAATAAGAAAGGAGCGGGTAGCCGACAGTAAAGTGAAGAAAGAGAATTCTTATTATATCTTATTAAGCTCCAAACTCAAGACTTCTTAAAGAATAAATTCTTTGACTCCAATAATCTTAAGGAAATTGAAAGTGAGCTTTAAAGTTCTTATTACCATGGTTCCAACTTTGCTTGTGATACTTGGGCAAGTCTTTGAGCTCTAGGATTCTTAGGTGATGACATAATAATAAACATGTCATGCGTCGATTCTTTTAGCCATTATAAAATAAAGTGAGAGCATAAAATAAATATGAGATGCAACCTTTTATCATCTTTAGAGATTAAGTGACAACTTGAAACATAAACATGAAATGCAAGCTTGGAAATTTAAACATGAGAATGCAAGTTCATTTATTCATTCTTGAGAATTTAGTGATGACATAGAAAGTAAACATGGTTATGCAAGGCATAAACTTAAACATGGATGCAAGTTCATTTTATTTCTTTACTAGAGCTCCTTCAAGACTTTAGAGAAATATAAATTCAACCCAATATATCTTAGCAAGACAAAGTGAAAAATACATCTTTCAAGTTCTAAACTCAAGATCTTTATTTTTGCATCATAAAAACATCATTCTTTAAAGTTTTGCATCAAGTGGAATTTTCAAGCTTTAGAGGCCTAACTTGTGATGGATTTACAACCAACACTCAAGGTCCTCATCATCAAGCTATCATCATATTCCCATATAGGCCTTATGGCAGAAATGTTTAAAGGAAAAGAAGAAGAAAACCGAATGGAAAAGCTAAAGAAAGTCCATGAAATCATCATTTTGAACCAAGAACAACACTTAGCAAAGCATATAAATAAGCTTAAAGACAACTCTCTACCTAATTTTATTTGAAGGAAAGGAAAAGAACTTGGTTTCCTTGAGTGAAATGAAAGAAAATCTCTTTGAGAAATGGGAAAAGAAGTTTCAGCCAAGAGGAGGAAGAAAGAAAGCTTTTGGTGCTTCTAAAAACTAGAATTGTGTAAGTTATGAACTAAGGCCTCTAACACTCCTTCAAGCATGCCTATTTATAGAGATTTTGAGGCTCATAAATGGACAAAGGGAGGAGGAAATTCTGACCAAATTTGAGGAGGAAACAAGGAAGAAAAATCATCTTGTTTGGTGGCTTAAAACATGGAATCATGTTTTCATGGTTCCTTGTTTTCATACCTTGATTTTTGTGCATTCTTTGACAAATTTTCTGATGCATTATGGACCAAAATTTAGTGCATTACAGCCCAAGGAGGATAAAATTTGTGTGTTCCATGTATTATGTAGGTGTAGGTAGGTATCTTTGCAAATTAGAGAATTTACAATTAAGGGCTTAGGTGAATTAGTAAGCAATTTGAGTGTTATTAAGCAATTTTAAGTTCTAATCAATCTAAATAAATAATTTTGACTCTAGATTAATAATTAGAATCTAATAACCTTTAATTTGAGCCTAATATTGCTTAGTTTGCTATACGAATCAAAAATCTCAAAATTCGCAAACACAAAGTCAGGGAAAATGGTCATTTTACTTAAAAATTGCCCGAGACCACCCGAGCTTAACCAATGGTTAATCATAGCTTAAAAACATATTTTAAAACATTTTAGTGAGGTTCGGGCTAAGTCGGCACGCAAATCGGAGTTAAAACGTCGCGGGCGTTTTGGTCATTTCGCGCGTCAGAGCTCAAAATTAGGATTATTCTCTTCTATTAACACACATAACACAAACAATCCCTTATTAACATCAAAACATCCCCTTGAGGACGGGTGGGGCCCACGATCCTCATTTTCTGAGTAAAATAACCTCAGGGGCATTTTGGTCATTTTACACGTACAGAAAATCGGGGTTTGCAACTCTCGCATGAATTGCTCCTATCCTTTCTTCTAATGTTATATTCCTTTATTGAGGATTGTTCGGTCTCAAATTATATGAAAAATTACCTAGGTAATTCGGTAATTTCTAAACGACAGTAAAAATTGGGCGTACACATTACTCCCTCCTTAAAAGAATTTCGCCCTCGAAATTCATTACCTGAGAATAGCTCGGGGTATTGTGCTTGCATGTCTATTCCAGCTCCCATGTGAATTCTCGGTTTCACCTCATGCTACTTTGACCAGGGGTACAACCTTGTTTCTTAATTGCTTAACTCCTTCAACGTTTCGTGGGTGGCAAGTTAAACGTTAGGTCATCTTTAATTGTACATGTTCTGGCTCTAGTACATGAATTGGGTAGAATGATATTTTCTTAACTGGGATACATGAAAAACATCATGAAGGTTGGATAGACTGGGGGAAGGCTATGGTAAGCTACAAATCTGGGCTCAATTCTCTTTACTTTCACAGGCCTATGCCTGGTGGGGGTGATCCTTAGGAACACATGGTCCCCTTCTTGAAAATCTAGGTTTTTGCCGCTTGTCCGCATAGTTTTCTGCGACTTTGAGCAGGAAGAACTTATCCCTAATCTTCTTGATTTGTTCCGTTGTTTCCCTCACAATATCAGAGTCCAGAGTAAACTCGCTCTTAGTTCATACCAACACAAGGGAGATTGACATTTTCGTCCATAGAGGGCCTCATACGGTGTCATACCGATACTTGCATGATAATTGTTGTTATATGCAAATTTAATGATGGAGGTACTTATCCCAACTCCCTATTGGATCCAAAACGCATGCCCTTAACATATCCTTCAAAGTTTGGATAGTTCTTTCAGACCGTCCGTTGGGGGTGATAAGCCATGCTTAAACACAGCTTTGAGCCAAATACCTTCTGAAAGGCTCCCCAAAATTGTGAGTAAATCGCGATCTGAACAAGATTATGATCGACGTACTTATGTAACCTTACTATCTCTTGAATATATAACTGCTAACCTATCCAAGGAATAAGTCACCTTAATAGGTAAAAAGTAGGCTGACTTAGTCAACCGATCCACTATTACCCAAATGGCGTCATGATTCGCTTGGGTCCTCGGTGTCCAGTTACAAAATCCATGGAGATACTATTCCTTCCACTCGGGGATTGGTAGGGGTTGCAATATTCCAGAGGGTCTTTGGTGCTCAATCTTCACCTTTTGACACACCAAACACTTATTCATCCATGTGCACACATCCTTCTTCAATCCTGGCGGGAACATCTTCTTCAAATCTTGATACATCTTGGTGGCACCAGGATGAGGTGAAATGACCCTTATGGGCGTTGTGAACACCGATTTTGTCCAATTATTATAAACAAAAATCCAAAATTTACATAGTTTATTATATCTAATTTCTCTTGAAAACAAATGTGAAAAAAAAAGAGATGTTTTGTGTTGATTTTTTTATTTATCTCCAAAAATTAAAACAAAAGCAAAAAAATTCAATTGATTCCAAAATTTCTTTTGCAACCTGTTTATGTTTTGTCCATTCCGTTTCAACCCAATCCAATCACTTTTTTTTTTTGTTGTAACAAGCCCAGCTATGTTTGCTTCCAAAATATTGTTTCAAGCCCATGCTTTTTTTAATAAAATAAAATAACAATAAAAAAAATAAATAATAAAAAAAGAGAGGAAAAGCACGAACTTTAATCCTCCTATACATCTCCTGCCAAATACAAGTGAGTCAACATTAAAATGGGGATGGCAAACACAATGATGAGATTCCTCTCCATTTGTTTGCAAAATGATGATGTTCCCCTCCTCCTTTCGATAAATGGCTGTATCTCTACAATATTCAACAAAAGGAAGAGGGAGTGGGGTCATGGGAGGTTCAAGGCATGAACAAAAGGGAGTTGACCACTTCAAAATGACCGGGGGAACAGTGAGCTTTCATGGACATTTGAAGCATAAGATTTTACCATTTTCAAAAAAATCCATAAACACCATCACCATTATCATCAGCCAGAAAATAAAACAAAAACAAAAATATATACACTGATACAAAAGACAATCCAAGCAACAATAAAAAGAAAGAACAAGGTAACAGGCAGAAGTCGTAGTATCATCATCATCATTCAAAAATTTAACAAAAAAAAGGGGAGAGGCCGCCTTTTCCCTTTGCCGTGCAAGCCGCGGTCTCCTCATGCTCCATCATCCTCCATCATCCCCTCAGGCTCCCTCATTTTCACAAACCACGCACGCCTCACCTCTTCCTCTCGCCTTGAACGTAAGCCAAGAGCCACCACCGCCACAAACCACAACTCACCACCGTGCAAGCGCGAGGAGTCGTTCCCCTCCAAGCAAATCCTCCTTCCAAGAACCACGTGCCCTTTCCCCATTTCTTTTGCCGGATTGACCCGACTCCGCCTTCCATCGCCATCGGCCGCTCCATCTTCTTCCTCCTTCAATCCCACCACCAAGCCATCCACTTGAAATTTCATTCCAAAACTTGAACCAAATACACATCCTAAATCCTCCAAATCCAAAGCAAAAGGAAAAAGCTGAACCTCTCGAGAACATGCGCCGTCCCCATCCGCATGCCGTCGCTCAATCGCGACCTCCTCCCCTCAACCTCCTCTCCTAGCCGCGCTTCATCATCATCAAAACCCAGCACCCACCGAGCCTTTCCTCTTCTTCCTCCTCTTGCCCAGGCGGGTCATCTCCCTCCCACCATCATCATCACGGCCAAATCATCCTCCCCTTCCGATCTAAACTCGCCCTGAAGCACTGCCTCCTCCGCTCCACAATCGCAACTCCCTCGCCGATCTCGCTGTCCCTTCAAATCAGCGCTACCCTTCCTCCTCCACTGCATCGGAACCACGACCACCTTCCTTAGACCACCATAGCCAAGGCGGGCTGGAACTAGATCCACCATGGAGTCGGCCGCTTTCTCGCTCGACTTCCTCTCCCCAATCCGCGGCGAAGCTGAGACAGGTCGTGCACTGCGTCCGGTGAACCAGCTGTCGTGGTCTTTCTCGCTCCTCTTCTCTTCGCAAACTCGCCGCGCATCGCCACATGCACGGCCTTCCTTCCCTGGACTCGCAAGGCCGGCCGCACTGGCACCGCCCGGCCCTCCTCCCCGATTTCTTCTCTTGGGCCTCACTCTCTCTCGAATCTCTCTCATGCCCATCCTCTTGCTTTCTCACACTAACTATCTGATTCTCTTCTTTCTCCCTCTCTCTTAGCTTGTTATGTGTATGGGTAAAAGTGAGAGAGAGAGTGACATGTAAGTGAATGAGCGTGTGTGAGTGTGTTGGTGTTAGTATACGTGTGTGTGTGTGTGTTGGTTAGTAGAGAAAGAGAGGTGTGCGTGTGTAGGACGGTGAGAGATTGTCTTGTGTACATGTGGGTTGGGGTGGGTTAAGGAAATTAGATTTTTTATTTTATTTATTTATATTCTTGTTATTATTATTTTATTTTTGTTGGATCTATTGGCTTGGGTTTGGTTTATTTTTTGGTTAATGTTTGTTTTGATTGTCTCAATTTTAGCTTTCGGGTTTATTTGTTCAGTTAGTAATTATTTTTTTTTAGCTTTTAGTTTGTTTGGGTTTGGGTTAGTTTTAGGTAAAAATATCCAAAATAAAAAATATTCTATACAATTTGGGTTTAAATAAATACTAGAATAGCTTGCTTTACTAAAGGATTTGAGTCAATTAACGATAAATTGTTTTTATTTAAAATTAGTAAGGAGGCTATTAATTCTATATTCTAGGATATTTTAGCTGTGAAACTTGATATTCAAAATTTCTTTTCAAAATTAAAATAATCATCAACCCACAAATATTTTCTCCAGAACTACGTGACTTTGAATTTCCCATTGCACGGAGGATACGTAGGAGGCGATTCGATCCCTGTCAAGTCAAAATTAAATTTTCATAATTTTTGTCTTATTTGTAAATTTTTTTGTTTGAGATATTTTATTTAATTTAAATAATCATTTTTTAGGATATTTTATTTCAAATAAAAAAGTTAATTTAGGGGACGGTTTGTTAACTGATATTTTGGACATTGAGTTGTGACAGCTTGATGTTCCAAATTTCCTTTAAAAGCATGTTCTCTTTTATATTTTATTTTACTTTCGTAAAAAATATCAAAATAAATTTTTATCTTATTTGTAAATATTTATAATTCATAAGAGATTTTCATTTTCATATATTTAGTTTAAATTTGTTACTTATTTGTGAAATATTGTATTTTGAATAAAAATGTTAATTTAACCGTGACGGTTTGTTAACACGTATTTTGAACACCTGAGTTGTGACAGCTTGGTGTTCCTCAATTTTTTTTAAATTTTGTTGTAAATAAAATATAAAAATGAATATTTTGAAAGGTTATTAATAATTTGCACAAATCAATTAAGGTACCGTCTAAGGACGGGTGTATTAGGGTGCGTAGGATTAAAATCTTACCCTTCCCTATGCATAACCGACTCCGAATTAAATCTGGTTTCAAAGACCACTTTTTTAATAAAACGGGTTTTTCCATGTTTTTCCCAATTTAAATAAACTTGGTGGCGACTCCAATTTTAACAACAACTTTCGCCGTCCCGTCGCGATCCCGTTGCGCAGATGGCGACTCCATTGGGAATTCGTAAAGTCAAGCCTAAATAATTGATTGTGCATATTATTATAACTTCTTTTTAGTTTATTTTATTTTTGATATTTATTTATTTTATATTTTTATCTTGTTATTTTCTTTTTATGCTAGAATTTTGTCAGCATTATTTTATTTCTTTGTGACAACCATAAGGTAGACGACTTTTGTTTGTTTTTTTGTGAAAACTTTAGGGTAGGCGACTATTGTTGGTTTTGTATATTTGTTGTTTGTATTTATTTTGCAGGTATTTTACCATGGGTAGTTATAGGATTCCAGGTTTGTATGCTCCCTTCACACACAACACTCACACATTTATCACACACGAGTGGGGCCCTATACCCGGGTCTAAGTGCAACTTGAGATAGGTAAGAGATTGTGTAGTGGTAGCCATTTTGGATGTACATCCTGTTTGGTTATTGCGAAAATCTCGTCTAGAGTGTGACTCTTTCGTGAATGTCCTACATCTAGCGGTTCACCTCCTATTGTGGATAACATTCGAAATGAGCCTTTAACTCTAGAGGTAGAATCCTGAGATCATAGACCTACCTGGTGAAAGTGCTCACAAAATAGAACAACCATAGGACCATAGTTTTGACACCCATATTTTACCTCAAATAGGACACAAAGGGAGCATACCTTTTCTTTAATTAATTAATTTATTTATTTTGTGTACATAAATTCTTTAACATGCAAGTGTTTATTGCCTTTTTTTATATAATAAAAAACTCACTTTTCTTCGTTGCTATAGAGGTTTGTTAGAGAACCATATCAAAGTCTTGTTGTGAGTATCTAAAAATGGAAGCAAACATGAGACCAAACAATCATGAAGAGAAACTGAAAAAGACTTTGCAACTCAAAACCAAGAAACCTGAACAGAAAGCCTGAGATCCTTGAGTCATCTGTTGAAAGCACCGCAACGTCTTTCTCACCAGAAAATATGGAAAAATCTTGAGCCTATTAGAAGTGGAAATACAGGTAGAGGCAATCAAGCATTGGCCCAGTATTATGATCCTCCTCAATGCTTCACCTTTCAAGATTTTCAGTTGGCACCAACCCTTGAAGAATTTGAACGAATCCTGGGGTTACCGCTAGAAGGAGAAAAACCTTACAATTACCAAGGACATTATGCTTCTTTGCACACTATAGCAAATGTCCTAAAGGTAAATGTAAGAAATTTGCATGAAGCCCAGAAATGTAGAAATGGGACAAAGGGATTCACAAGAGATTATTTGGAGAAACACTTGCTTAGCTCAAGCGGAAGATTGGGACACTTTTTAGATGTGTTGACCCTCACCATTTATGGCACCGTCTTGTTTCCCAATATTGACGGTTTCATAGATCTTGCAGCAATTGATGTGTTCCTTGCTAGAAAGTTTCATGGTCACAATCCTTTGGCCCTCCTCAGGATGTCTCCTGTTCCTTGGATTTTTGTCATGAGAGGAATGGTAAGAGAATTTGTGTTGTTTACCAATACTATATGTGTGGGTTACGCGCATCTCTTCCAAAGAAATTACAAGGCATCTTGTCCCCTTGATGATCTAAAAATGCATCGTATCAAGAAGAAAAGTGGGCGAGAATGGGCTGAAGACCTGGTTAAATTGAATGAAAAGGTGATCCGATGGTACCCTTGGTGGGAAGATGGGCAGACCTTGATTTACCAGTGCGGAGACTTTCCAAATGTACCCCTTATGGGTACTCGAGGGTGTATAAATTACAATCCAGCATTGGTGTTGTGCCAGCTTGGTTACCCCATGATGGGACCGCCTTCCAAGCTCCAATTACTCCATTTGTCCTTTATTACCTAGATTCCCATGACATTGGCCTACTACGGAAGGTCAAATTGCTTGGAACAATGTCATCCGAAAGGAAAAGAATTGGGAGCTAGGAGTTGTGCGGTAAAAGAAAATTACCGCCAATGGGTGAAAAGTAGGGCTCAAGAGGTCAAGTTGCCATTTAGAATCTTGACAACAATTATTCCTGACAAGACATCGGCCTTGCATTCTGATGAAAATGAAGAAATCAAAGAAATGAAAGAAAGGTTGGACAAGGCTAAACAAGAAAAGGTACAAGTGGAGTTCGAGTTGAAAAACGCTCATGATTATGCAACTTTAAAGCGAGAAATTGCTGAAAAAGATCAGATTCTAGAAGGGACCAGTAAAAGGCTAAAAATGGGGCAGGAGCACATGGTAAAGACCAAAGAATGTTTGAAGCTGCCAATAAAGAACTAAGGCTTCGAAGGCAAGAACGTGATATGGCAATAACTGAAAATCGGCAACTAAAGGAGCTACTTCGAAAGGCCAAGATTGCTGAGAAAAGCCGCTCAGCAGAAAGGAACAAATGAAGCAACAAATAGAAGAAATGAACAAGGAATATCAAAAGGGAAGAGAGAAATTAAATCAACACATGAAAAATGAGATCCTGAAGTATCAAGCTGCCCTAGGAGAAGAAAAGGAAAAAGTTGCAAATTTGGATCTTGAGGTGCAACACCAAGATCATGTCATTCATGAGTTGAAGATTCGCTTTTCGAACTTAGCAGGGTTGGCTAATGCGGCAATAGAAGACGTTCCAAGACACTTAAAGCTGGCTGAGCAGGAAATCATCCCTTTTGAAACCCCAACTGAAATTAGCAACTTTGTTGGCTATTGTAAGGACTTGATTGGGAGAATGAAGCAAATAATCGGGGAAGACGTTGAAGACACATAAGGGCATTTCTGTTGGGTAGCAATGTTTGATTATTTATGATGTATTTCCTTTTGAATGGTTGTATGAAAAATGATGATTGTGACAAATGATAAATAAAAGAATGTTTGTTCTTTGCATTG
Organism: Dalbergia oliveri; assembly: GCA_030441495.1. NCBI lineage: Eukaryota > Viridiplantae > Streptophyta > Magnoliopsida > Fabales > Fabaceae > Dalbergia > Dalbergia oliveri. The sequence continues at coordinate 4,888,938 of JAMLFY010000013.1, read as the reverse complement.
TGTTGGTCTCATGGCAATGGCTATAACTTAGTACCTTTGACGAGACGTTCTGGAAACAGTTATCATCAAAGATACTCACGTCAAGACAGATATATTTGCCGCTCTCTAACAAATTGCAATATTTTTATCTTTTCACTAATTCTTTTTTCTCTTTTCTTCTTAACAAAAGGTAAAACTGTGTCACAATTGGGCGCCCAAGGAAGGAAGATACCGATCTAACTCGTATTCACAATACCAGAGCTCGGACTAAGATGGCTGGTGGTAATCATGAACCAGGAAATGCTTCTGACCAAGTAAAAAGTTTGAGCATGGAAGTTGATGCAGTGAGAGGGAAATTGAATGAAATGTCAAATAACCAAGCAAAGATGGAAGAAATGATGAGAGCCATGAAGGAGTCCCTGGATTTATTAGGAACTAATCCAAACCGAGACATAGTGACTATCAGTGGTTACAACCAAGCACTGCAATGGTAGCCATCCTGGGAACATCAAATGTGGCTGTAAATGTCACTCAAGGGGTGAATAAGGGGGATGAAATTCTGAATAACCTTCATGGACAGCCACCACAATGCCATTGGTGATCCCAATTGGGGAAGGCTATCGTCCATTAGAGAACATTCATATTGATGGGCACGGCATGCTACCCCTTTGGGAGCCACCTCATGTTGTCATCCAAAACAACCATTTTCATCAGGAATAGCCGTCCAGAGGAGGTGAATAAAGACAAGTTTAGAGAAGAATGGATGAAGAAGATTCAAGATCAAATTAAGACCATTCAGGGACCTAACACCTATGTTTATGTGGAAATTGAGCAACTATGTCCTCTGGAGATCTGATAGTTCCCAAAGACTTCAAGGTTCCTGACTTCTCAAAATATGATGGGAGGTAATCCTTTGTTCCATTTGAAGAGTTATTGCACCAAAATGGCAATATGGTCCAAAGATGAGAAGTTTCTCATCAGCTTTTCCATGAAAGCTTAAGTGGTCCTCTTTAGAATGGTATATCCAGTTAGACCATTCTAAAATTTCCTGTTGGAGAGATTTGGTTGATCAATTCATGAGTCAGTACAAGTTCAACATGGAAATAGCACCCACGCGTGAGCAATTAAGCACAATGCAAAGGAAGAAGGAGGAGTCATTTAAACAATATGCTCAAAGATGGAGAACTTTAGCTGCTCAGGTGCAACCGCACTTATCCCTTCTGAAATGTGTTCGTACTTTTTGGGGACCTTAGGATCTCCTTATATTGGGACAATGGGGAGCATACAAAGATTTTTGAGCTAGTGACCGAGGTGAAAGAATTGAGAGTTTGGCTAAAGCTGAAACTTCCTATGAGCAATGAGGACACGAGAAGAGGATTCCGCCTAGGAAAAAGAGGCGGAAGTAAGTTATGTGCAAGGTCAGCAATCTTTCATTCCAAGATATACCTCGACACGGCCAAGATCCCAAATACCATCCATCTCTCCTTACCCACTATACCAAGTCACTCCAAATGCAAATACAATTCCATACCCCCAACCTCAAGTCAATAACATCCATATACGCCCATACCAACCAGCTCGCCCAACATACACCTACAACCCAACCATACATCAGAATCACCCAAATACCACACCACCACGGCCTAATACCCAAAACCAAAGTCGTTCTCGATTCCCAAACTTACCACCTTTCCCGAAACTATCCATCTCAAATGCTGATCTTTTTCAACGACTAGTTGATGCTCATCTCATCTCGGCATATCCTGTGCGTCCATTAGAACCACCATACCCAGCTATAACCCGAACTTAACTTGCAAATATCATATGGACATAGCAGGACATTCCATCGAGGATTGTGAAGGTTTCAAGGAGGTGAAGAAGCTAATTGCTTGTGGGAGGCTGGATTTTCAAGAGGAGTCAAAACCAGATATTGTCCATAATCCAATTCCAAATCATGAAGGAGGAGGTCGAGTAAATGCTTTGGAGGTAGAAGAACCATTGATCAAGAAGGTTTTGAATCTTCAAACCCCTATGCAGAAAATTTTTATCGGCTTGAAGGAGGTGGTTACAATATAACAGCACCTCCTCTGACAATAGAGAATGAGAAATATGATGCGGAATCAAGTTGTGCATACCATTGTGGAAGTTGGGGCATGATATTGAGGACTGTTGGGATTTCAAGGTTCATGTACAGGGATTGCTTAACTTGGGTGTTATACAAGCAAAAAAGAAACGGAATGTCCTTGAGGAGGTGAATGTGATCGAGCGTTTTGTACTTCAGAGTGCCTCCGCTTAATCAGCACCAAAGCCAGAAAGGTAGTGATCACTGTGAAGAAACCGACACCCTTTGTGTATGAGGACACACATGCCGTACCTTGGAATTATGAGACCAAGGTTGAAATGAAAAGTGACATAGGGGAAACCTCAAAAGCTCAAGGAGGTGAGGAAGTGACCAGTGTCATGGAGGTAAAAGGAATAACAAGAAGTGGAAGGGTGTATGGACCCAAGGAGTTGGAAAAGGGAAATTTGTTGATGAAGGGAACATTGAAAAAGGTTAAGAGTTAGGAAGAAAAGAAAAGAAGAGGAGGAAGAAGAGTTCCTTAAAATCATGAAACAGAGCGAGTATGATATTTGGAACAATTAAAGAAGACTCCTGAGAATATCTCTTCTGTCACTAATCTTGTCCTCTGAATCTCATCAAAAGGCAATATTGAAGGTCCTGAAGGAAGCCTATGTCAAGCCCGACACTTCATTGGAGAACATGATAAATATGGTGGATCCAAGTGAAACGTGTCAATATGATCACATTCTTAGATGAAGAAGTGGTATCACGGGCTAACCCACAAGCGCTACATATAACCCTCAAATGCAAAGGCCACATAGTGCCTAGAGTCCTTATTGATGGAGGATCAGGGTTAAATGTATTACCAATGTCCACTTTGAAACAACTATCAATGAGTGTGGATGATATATCACCTCAAGTGATGGTTGTAAAAGCTTTTGATGGAGCTACAAAAATATTCTAGGTGAGGTGGTGTTGCCACTAGAGATTGGGCCAAGCAAATCAGAAGTGTTATTCCAGGTGATGGAGATTGGCTCAGATTATAACATGTTGCTAGGAAGACCATGGATTAATGATATCGGTGCTGTCCCTTCAACCTTGCATCAAAAGGTTAAATATATTGAGAATGGATCAGTCGTCACAATCCATGGAGAAAGGGACATCATTGTATCCAAACCAGTCTCACTACCATATGTGGAGAATGTGGAGTCGATAGACAATAACTTGTGGCATAGCCTGGAGTTGGTGAAGCCCGGATATGAATGAGTGGGTCCATAATGCAGAATGTTAATCAAATAGTGGCTCATATCATGGCTAAGAATGGATACCTACATGGTAAGGGGTTAGGACCACAATTGCAAGGTATTAGAGTACCTATATGGTCTCCAAGAAACCTAATCGATTTGGTTTGGGATATAATGCACCGTTAGAAGAGGAAATGGATGCTATGGCCCTCCAAGGAGAAACATGAGAAGAAAATAAAACAGATCCCTCACTTGAAGGAAACATTTCCTAGTCCAAGCTGAAGTGATTACAGGTGGAAAAGTTCATTCCCCTTGCTATTGTCTCACCATCAACACCTTGGACATAGAGACAACTGAAGAGCAACAAGATTTATGCTGCCAACAATGATGAAATGCTAATGAACTGGAAGTGAACAGTGATTGATGTTATTGCTGAAAGTAATTATTTGTGTTGTATCAGTAAAGACTATTTATGCTTTTATTTATGCTACTTGAAGACATCATAAATAAACTTGTGTGTTTATTCAGCAATATTCCTTTCCTATTCCGCATTTTTTATCTTTCATTCTCCTTGTTTTATCCTCTATTTGCTTTCTCTTTACCATCATTTTTAGCTCATTAATTTTTATTTTTCTTATTTTATTTTGCACTTTCCACTATCCGTTTTGGCCTTCCAACCCACCACAATTGCTTTCAGGAATCTAAATGCTATAGAAATTTTGCCTCATGAAAGGGAATTTGAAAACTCGTCAATTGGTTCTCTTGCTGCAATTGATTGTGATAGCCATGAATCTAAGGAAGATCAAGAAATTGTTGGGCAATTTTCAGACTTCCTGGAACATACAGAAAAGGGATTTGACTTAGACAATGAGGTGATCGAGTTGATTAACATGGGCATCAAGAAGAAAAAAGAAGCTGAAAATAGTGGAAAATCCAGAACGCTAGAAATGATTGCATTGTTCAAGGAATACCTGGATGTCTTTGCGTGGTCCTACCATGATATGCCGGGTTGGATCCAGAAATAGCTTCACATAAGATCCCTTTATATGCGGAGCTAACGAAAAGCAAAAGTTAAGAAGGATGCGGCCTGAAATGTCATTGAAAATAAAAGAGGAGGTGACTAAACAGGCTAGAGGCCGGATTTTTGGAGGTGTCAAGACACACTGACTGGGTGGCTAACATTGTGCCCGTGCCTAAAAAGGATGGAAAAGTTAGAATGTGCGTGGATTATCGGATCTAAACAAAGCTAGCCCAAAAGACGATTTTCCACTCCCTCACATTGATGTCCTAGTCGATAATACAGCTGGAAATCACCGCTTTTCATTTATGGATGGGTACTGAGGTATAATGGGATTCCCATGGACGTTCACGACAAAGGAAAAACTACTTTCATAACGATGGGGAACATTCTCTATCCAGTCATGCCATTCGGATGAAAAATGCTGGTGCCACCTACCAACGTGCCATGGTTGCATTATTCCATGACATGATGCATAAAGAGATTGAAGTGTATGTGGATGACATGGTCGCCAAGTCTAAAGAGGAGAAAGTCATGTAACAGTTCTACAAAAGTTGTTTGAAAGGCTCAGAAAATATAAGTTGCGGTTGAACCCGAATAAATGTGTCTTTGGAGCATCTCAAGGGAAATTACTCGGATTCATTGTCAATAGAGAGGGATAAAGGTAGATCCAGACAAAGTAAAGGCGATAGATGAGCTCCAACCGAAAAGGAAGTGAGAAGTTTTCTTGGGAGGCTCAACTACATTGCTAGATTCATTGCCAATTTGACTAGCACTTGTGAGCCGATATTCAAGCTTTACAAAAGATTAACCTGGAGAATGGAATGAAGAGTGCCAAGAAGCCTTTGACAAAATAAAGGCTTATTTAGTAAAACCTCCAGTTTGACCCCACCTATACCAGGTCGTCCTTTAATATTGTACCTCAATGTTGCCCACGTCACTTGGGGCAATGTTGGGACAATATGATGAGTATGGAAAGAAGGAACAAGCTATTTATTATCTGAGCAAGAAGTTTAATGACTTGAATCCCGCTATTTGGCAATTGAGAAAACCTGTTGTGCATTAGCATGGGCCTCTAAAAGGCTAAGGCAATACATGTTATACTACACTACTTGGTTAATCTCTCGAATGGATCCATTGAGATACATATTTGATAGTCCCCATGTGTCATTGAGAATGTCAAAGTGGCAAGTGATACTGAGAATTTGATATCAAGTATGTGACTCAAAAGTCTGTCAAGGGAGGTGCAATTGCTGATCACCTAGCTAAAAACCCTTTGGAGGATGGACAACCCACCACGCTGAGTTTCCTGATAATGAGGTATTAGTGGTGGAAAAAGAAGATGTAGAAGAAGAGAATACATGGAAGATGTACTTTGATGGGGCTGTCAACATGAATGGATGTGGAGTAGGAGTCGTAGTATCACCAGCTGGAAAACAATACCCAGTCTCCATCAAATTAGATTTTGAATGTACCAACAACATTGCAGAGTATGAGGCATGTGCAAATGGTTTGCAAGTGGCAATTGACTTGGGAATCAAAGAACTAAAAGTCTTTGGAGATTCGGCACTCATAATCTACCAAGTTAATGGACAATGGCGTACAAAGGATCCCAAATTGGTACCTTATCAAAAGCACTTGTCTCGACTAATTGAGCACTTTGATGATATATCATTTTCTCACTTAACTCGAGACAAGAACCAATATGCGGATGCATTGGCGACTTTGGCTGTAATGACTAAATTGGAAGTCCACACCAATGTCCAACCTATCCATGTAGAGGTACAAGATGAACCAGTATACTGTGGTAATGTAAGAGGAAACGGTCAACCATGGTATCATGATATCAACAGTATATTCAAAAGGGAGAATACCCAGCTGGGGCAAATGAGATAAGCAAGAACAATCCGACGACTGGCTATGTCCTTTTTCCTGAATGGTGAAGTCCTTTACAAGAGGAATCATGACACCACTCTCCTTAGATGTGTAGATGCTCATGAAGCTCGAATAATCATGACTGAAGTCCATGAAGGAATTTGCGGAACTCATGCCAATGGACACATGATGGCACGCAAAATCCTAAGGAGTGGTTATTACTGGTCCACCATGGAGAATGACTCTATCAATCATGTTCGAAGTGCCACAAATGCCAAATATATGCAGACCGAATCAATGCTCCTCCAGTTCCATTACACAACATGGTATCTCCCTGGCCTTTCTCGATGTGGGGCATGGATGTGATCGGCTCAATTAATCCCAAAGCATCCAATGGTCATCGCTTCATTTTGGTGGCAATAGACTATTTCACTAAGTGGGTGGAAGCTGCTTCATATGCCAGCATCACACAGAAGGTGTTTCTTAGATTCATCAAAAAGGACATTATTCTCTAGATATGGAATTCCAGAAAGAATCATCACAGACAATGCTCCTAATCTCAATGGTGCCGAAGTTCAGAAATTTTTCAAGACTTTCAAAATCAAGCACCACAACTCAACTCCTTGCAGACCTAGATGAATGGCGCGTTGAGGCTCAAATAAGAACATCAAGAAAATCATCGCCAAAATGGTGGTGAATTACAAAGATTGGCATGAGATGCTGCCGTATGCTTTACATGCATATCGTACCAAGTATACGATCGAGCACAGGGATGACTCCCTTCTCATTGGTATATGGAACGGAAGTCTATCTCCCATAGAAGTGGAAATCCCGTCATTAAGGGTTCTAATGGAGTCTGAAGCTAGAGGAATCTGAATGGGTGAAGGCTCGATGTGAACGTTGAACATGATAGAAGAAAGAAGATTGACTATTTGTCATGGCCAATTGTACCAAAGTAGGATGGCCAAAGCTTTTAACAAGAAAGTTCGTCCTAGAGATTTTTATCAGGAGATTTGGTTCTGAAGAAAATTCTCCCGAACAAGGAGGACGCACAAAATGGGCTCAGAGTTATGAGGGTCCTTACATTGTCAAACAAGCACTCTCAGGTGGAGCATTGATTTTGCAAAACATGGATGGACAAGAATTGCCTAAACCAATCAACATGATGCAGTCAAAAGGTTTTATGCTTGAAAAGATGCTAAAAAAGAAAGAAAAAGGTTAGGTTGAAAACTCGAAAGAGCGGCCTAAGCAAAAATTAGGGCAAAACAAAAAAAAGAGCTTGTTAGGTCGAAAACTCGAAAGAGCGGCCTAAGCAAAAGTTAGAGCAAAGCATCATCTCAAGCAATCTACACTGGGGCAATTTTGGTGATAAGTTCATCCTTTGAGCAAAGCGGCTGGGCTGAAGCTGGGGGCGGTCGGGAATTAAGAAAAGGAAAGATTGAAGGCTCAACGGAAGCAATGGTTATAGCATCCAATTTGTGAGAAATCAATTGAATGAGCCACAAAGAACCAAACTTGGGCAAAATTTTCATGTTTTTCACAATCCTATCTTTCATTTTTGTGGTTGCTTCTTCCAAATTTTTTGTCATCCAATACACCAAGCAATAAATATGTCCATTCAGTTAATTCTTCCACTTTCTCTTTGAATGCATGTTTATTTATGATGTCTCAAATGGGATATATTTAAGTTTAAATTATACAACCTAACAATGTTTATAGCAATACATCAATGACTAGCATCACACCAAGAGAATTCAGAAGCTTCATTTAAGCTTGCGAAAAGCAATCATCATCCTTAAAAGGGGAAAAGAGAAAGAAGAAAGAATGGAAAGAAGTGGGTAAAGTTCAGAAGAAAAGAAAGCTTTATTTGTGCCAAAAAGTAAGCTCAAGAATTACGAGTTTGATCGGTTAAAGTCTTCCTCGAGGCTTGCTTGATTTGGATAAGTTAGTTCTTCAAGAATGTGTCTGAAATAAACTGCAAGTGAGTGATAAATTCATGACTTTTGCATATAACAAAAAAGAAGGGCAAGTGCAATTTATTTCAGTTCTGCCTCAGATTGCCAATTTATTTTCCAGTTC
>JAMLFY010000013.1:4779534-4880181 GCA_030441495.1 Dalbergia oliveri | reverse complement strand
TTTTTTTTTTTTTTGGTTGTACAAAATGTAAAAATGAGAATACAAAATTATAGCACCAAAGTAAACAAGTCTCTAACGTATTTGACATAAAATTGTGTACTAACATATTAAATACAAACTTCTCATGTTTTTAAATGATACAATAAAATTAAAATTCTAGAGGAATTCAACATCTTGCAATTGTGATCAAGTCACTAATTAGCCCATGCAATAAACAAATTGCACCACAATTTTAGAGATATCACTTCACTACAAAACAAAACATAATAATAAATCATAATTAGAATCTTGATATTTGAGAATAATATTTCTTCACATATAAATATAATAAAATGAAATATTAGTAAAGCTAAAAAATAAAATAAATAATTCAAATAAAAACATGAGAATAAGTCAAATAAAACTTACACGATATTACTACATGGTAGAATGACGTGAGATCATGACCTCCACTTTCATTCTGGGTCACCTTGTGTATCTCCTTGGCCAAAGAAATAAAAAATCCACTGCCCTGATTGTTAGTAATGGGGATATTGGTAATTCATTGGCATTTGGTGATATGGTGGAATTTGACCACTTCTATACTGGTTATATGTACTGAAGTAAGGATAGGATGCTGATAATATGGTGGATAATGCCCTTGACTACTTTGAGTTGAATCATCAATACTAAATTCACTTAAACTTTGTTCAATATTAGAACTCGAATATTCTTCAATTGCAATGTTTTGTTGTCTTCTTCCTCTTTTAGATTGCGGCCAATTCTTTCTACTATCAAAGGAACTATCAGGAAGGCATATCAAGCCTATTATAAGTGGTCATATCTATAACTAAGCTTTTGTCATGCCTATTGCATGGTACCTCATGATATGGATCATTTTGTCTTTGCTTCCACCATCATCATTGCCATTACCTTTGTCATCACTTTTCAGTTTCCACATTATCACCACCATTACCACTTGTTACTTGGTGGACTTAAACCACCACTTTCAATTTGCATCATCATCACCAACTTCCATATTTTCATCATCAGGATCCACATCTGGCAACCACTTGGATATTTTGTACTCCTCTAATAGTGGATTTTCTCTTTCTTCAATTCATGGTGACAATGGATCATCATCTTGAAAATGGTAGTCAAGATTAATTGGATTGTAACTAGCTTCAATCTCTTCTTCTTCTCCTCATTTCATGTCTCATTTTCAGCTTCATATTATAAAATGTGAAGACAAGTTTTTGCAATTTCTTATATTTGAGTCTATTCCTTGCCTTAGTATGGATATAATTGAATGTGCTCCAATTTCTTTCACAATTTATGCTGAAGTTGTTTGGCTTAGAACTTTTACTCCACAAGTTGAAGTTCAGGAGCACATGTACCAAATATCAACCACCATTCAGCTATTTAAATTAATAAAACAAAATAAATAAATTATTAGTTACAAAAAAAAGCTAAAATAAATTTATTTGCATCAAAATGGAAAACAAAGAAAAATAACACTTTACCTGGATTCATTTGATTCCAAGCTCTTTGAGCTTGTGGTGTTCCAAAAGTTTCTTTCATCTCTCTGAAAGTGATAACTATATCCAATATAATATGTCAATATCTAAATATATTATATTAAATTATAAGTACTAAATTGCAATGTAAATTTTATTACTAACCTGATTTAATGCTTTAATTTGATCATCTAAACTTCTTTCAAATTTCATAATCACACTATTTGTTCCATCAAATGTTTCTTTATATAGATAAGTCCCATGTTCAACTCCATATTGAAATTGTGGGTTAAGAAAATAACCTCAAGGAAGTTAATAAATTATAGTGTGTACATCTATGAATTATAAATATTATAAAAAAAATATCAATTAGTAATTAATTTGATGTACTTAGAATGAAGATCACAATGCATGAATCTCCAACGTTCATCTATTAATCCATTGAACCTACTATGATAACGAATTTAGTTGAATAGATTGTTTGGCTGATCAATGGCTTCATATATAAAACCCATTGTGACTCTGGTCACCATCAACAATCTCAAAACTTTTACAATAGGCTCAAATACTTTCAATATATCATTAGCCTTGATCTAGAAGTCATTATTTACAACAATATTCTATGCTTAATGCTGTCCATTAAGGATGATGTTGTACTTGGGAGGATGTTACACCATGCACTTTTATGATCTTCATACATCAAAATGGAAAGTCCTTGGAAGCAAATAACACTTACAAAAGATGATTAAAAACACAGGAAGCTCCAAAATATATTTATTCATTAAAATTGTGCACTTAATCGTGATTTCACTCAATGATGCACAATGAGGAGACTAAACCAAGATCAACCAAAAGTCAATCATTCTAGCATACAAAATGATGCAGTATGCCTGAGAGTATAGAGGAAAAGGGGTGCATGAATGCAATCCATCAAACTCTCCTATACTTAAACAATTGCATGCCCTCATGCAAGGAACTCAGATGAATGCAACAAAGAAACTGGACTCCTAACTCTATTAACTCTAAAAAAAAATTGCACAATGCATGAAAAACAACAATACATCAATCCAATGGACCTAGAGGTGCAAGCAATAAGCGATCACAAGTAACAATGAAAGAGGATCTCAACAAGCAAGGCATTAGCAAGAACATAGCATACAAGGCAGAATCCACATAGATGATACATGGACTAAGTACAAAAATCCTCCCAATGTCAATGTTTATCATTCATTCACTCAAGTGTTTTAGGATAAGATGTACACTCAAATCACCTCAAATGAAAATGCATTACCATAGGCTTGCTAAAGGTCTTATTCTCCATTTGTCACACGCACATGCATACTGAATCAGAGAACTTGTCTTAGGTTGTAATGAGGCTTAGTGAAGGGTGAGAATATAAAGACCAATAGCTAAACCTCTAGTCAAAGGAGAGCAAATGCATACACTAAGAGTACAAGTGCCTAAGGGTACCCTTTGTCCAACTTAACCATTTACAGACTTTAATTTGCAATGTGGCACACCTTCAACCAAACTTTTTCAACTTTTTTTTCAACTTTGCTTCTTTTTCTTGCTTTGTTAGTGTGCCACGTGCTGAAATTTTCTTTTTTTGGCCACTCATACACATTGTCCCTCCCCCACAATTAAATTGGGGCATGTCCTCATACTTTCCCCCGTTATATCTCTCTCTCTCTCTCTCTCTCTCTCTTACACACACACACACACACACACACACATATATATAATGAACAAGTGCTCTCCTAAAAAGATTGGGAATTTCCATGATTTTTCACTTTTGGCTAAGGATAGGCTAAAACAAAAGAATGGGGAATAAGACTCAAGGGGGCTAAACAATAGTAATATGCAGGGTTGACTATATGGTCAAGTGGCTGAAAAATAAGAAAAATGCCTCAATCACCTTCAAGTATACACATGGGAACATATTTTCAAACAATACCCTAAGCAAGTTCTAGAATATAAAGTCAAAAAGGAAACACACATAAACAAACAAGGATGACACATGATAGCCTAACCCAATCAAAAGGCTCAAAAACTTACAGGTAAATTGCATGTACTCAATCCAAACAACATAGTGAATCACCAAGCATGCAATACAAAATAAAGTAAATGCCAAACAAGTCAATTGGTTTCAACCTATGCATGTAACCTCTAAGATATCAAGGGAATGGTGTAAGACTCAAAACTAAAAATAAAGATAAATAAAATACAAAAACATAAAAGAAAAAAAGGAAAGAAAAGCTCCTCATGGTGGTTGTCTCCCACCCAGCACTTCTGCTTTAAATTCCTAAGTTGACGTCAAGACTCTCATAAGGCTTATGCTTGAATTGATCCAAGAACTCCCAACAATGCTTTTGTCTTTTCATTTCACCCGAATCCCATAGTATACAAATCATGCCATGGGCCTTGAAACTAATAGGCTTCCTAGACCCAAGTGTTGAAAACAATGATGCATTCCTGGAAGCCTTGAAGTGTAAAACCCTAATATTTAACCCAACACGGCCTAACGTATTAAGATTAATTATTAGTTATTACTCTTTTTAAAACTCGTTGTAAAATCACTTAGCGGAAAATATAGGTAAATTTTTTTTTTTGAAATAAAATACGTAAAATAAAGTGCGAGTCATCACGTACAACATAAATAAAACGTAAAGCGGAAGAGCAAATAGATCATGCAATATACGCAAGTAAGGACACCTCAATCATAAAAACACCCAACATAATATTAATCACCATAGTTTAGTACATAATTGAAATGATAACATAAAGTCATACCCATATAAGAATGGGCAAAGCTTGTAGTACATGAAACATAAAGTACCAGAAAGAAAATAGGAAACATAAACTGCTAATACATGGAAAGACCCCTCAAAAGATACTACCAGCTAAGCAACCCTCCCCTCTAAAAGCCTACAGAAGACGTGTGATCTCTATGGGGAAATGTAGCCCGTAACTCCAAAGTTCTTCGAATGTGGCCCAACGAAGAGGGCGTGGGCATGCGGATAGGCGGAGCAACGTGGCTTCCTGGGCAAGGGCGCCTTCAGGCTGCGTATACGCCTCATAGGCCTGGGTTGAGAGACCATGTCCTCGCTCCACCCTATGGCCAAAGGCACAGAAGGGCGGAATCCTCCGAAGGGGTATCGGGAATGAAGTCCTCATAGGTCCTCCCGCAACGACGTATGAGGGGCATCTAGGGGTAGTCACGCACCATTGAAGATGATGCTCAGGCCACGGTTCTCTCGCCAGGGGTTGATCCTCTCAAAATCAAATCATCGCCATAAGGGAAGGTCAAAGTGAAGCGAAAGTGGGAGGAAAAGCAAACGGGTGTCATGTATGCAAAAATGTGCACTACGCAACGACCCTCAAAATGGTAGGACTATGATCTAAGTCGTAGTGCACCTCCCATATTGGGGTGTCAACAAAGTCATGAATGACGCATCGAATCTGAAGACGTGACGGGAAAGAAAACGAGAGGGGTGGAATCTTGCTAAAGAATCTCAGGAAACCTCCTATCCTAGTGTCATCATTCACGTCCCAGGAACCTTGGGTTTATTTATAAAAAGGTTATACATACAAAGGTTCATTATGAGGTTTTCATAAAAGATAATTATCCAAGGTCCATGTCTTTTATGATAAATCTTAATGCATGTATGATAGCAGAACATGAATGCATGGCAATACATAGTAACAGTAAAACATATCATCAACAATTAAATCACTTATATGTAGCATGTAACTTCTCATGATCAACCTTTCACTTTCATAAGAAAGATACTTCTCATCTTTTCTCATTTCTCAAACTTGTGACTTCATAATAACTTAAGAAAATAGACACAAAGCTCAACACTTTGTCTAAACAAAATACAAAGAAACTAAGTGATATTCTTTATTTTATTGCTCATGGGTTTCAATCTAGAGTAAAACTCTTAGAACGGCCGACCAACTTTAAGGTTGGCAAGGGCTAGAAGCTCTTTGAAAACATAGGATTAATTTTCTTAACAAAAATTTTGTGATCTACAATTTTAGCAAACTTTGTTCAAACAAAGGAAAAGGAAACCGAAATCTTTAAAGGAAAAGGAAAGGAAACGAAACCATTCAAGAGAAAAGGAAAAAGGAACCAAAGAAATAACAAGAAAAGAAAGAAACACAAGCATGTATGGTCCAAGACCAAGTTGTTTCAAGCTTTAGAGGTTTCTCACATGACAACAACAAGCCATTATCTTGAAACCTCATCATCAAGCCAAATTTTCATGAAAAGGCCTCATGGCCGAAAAAGGAAGAAGAAGAGAAAAAGAGTTTTGAACCAAGAGAAAACTAGAACTTTTCTTCAAGAAAACAAGTAAAAACTTGAAAACAAAACCCCTACCTAAAGAAGTCTTTGAAATGGAAGAAAGAAAGCTTGATTCTTGAAGAGTTGAGAAGAAAAAAATCTTCTCTTGAATGTGAGGGTAGATTCGGCCAAGGAGGAAGCTTAAGGAAATGATTTTTCCTTGAGTTTCTAAGCTTGGAAATGGAAAGTTTGAGTGTTTAAGAGATGGTTTGAGGTGAGGGAATGGTGGTTTATGGTTGTTTGTGGTGGTGGAAAGGTTCTTTGAGAGGAAGAAGAAGATGAACAAGATGAAGAGAAATTTGAGAGAAAAAGCAAGAAAGTGTAAGAAAACTAAACTTGGCAAAGCTTCTAAAATGTAACCAAGTTCTTCCAAGCTTGGTATTTATAAAAATTTTGCACAATGGTGGCTGCCAAGGGAGAGAAGGCGACGGCCTTGCTTGGTCTTTGGGAGGAAAATATCTTTGATTGACATAGGGCTAGGCATGGACAAAGCATGGTGAGGTATGGCCAGGCATGGCTCTTGAGTGAGACAAAAATCAACATGTGACACTTTCTTGGGGCCATGATTCGGCCAATTGGCAGCCCGGGGGAGGAGATTTGTTCATGTAATTGTGGTTTAGTGATGTGTTTAGGTGTTTCTTTGATTAAGGTTTTGGTTAGGAGTTTGTAAGCAAGTGTTTAGGTGAGGTAATTGGGTAATTAAGGTGTCAAGACTTGATTAGGAGGGTAACCTTGCTAGATTAACAATTTAAAATCATTCTTTTGGTCAAATGAGGTATGGCACAATTCCTTAATTTAAGGAATTGAGAGAGAAAATACTATTCAAGATTCCATGACTAGGAATCTTTAATTAAAGAATGTGATTAGAGTTTAACTAAGCAATTTTAGGTTCTAATTAACCTTAATAAATTATTTTGACTCTAGATTAATTATCGAAATAAATTAATCTTTGATTAAGCCTAATATTGCTTAGGTTTGCTTAATTACGTCATTAGGCTCACTGGACATGTTCCTTAGGGGCAAGATGGTAATTTTACACTAAAACTTCCAGGGACCTCCTTGGCCCACTAGATATCAAATACCACTTAAAAACAATTCCAAACTTCTGGAAAAGTTTCGGGCTCAAACGCACACCTTCCCGTAAAACGCTCCAGGGTATTTTGGTAATTTTGAGTGAAAGTTCAAAAACGAGATTTTCCTCAATATCATATGTAACAGATATAATCCCTTCAAATATTGAGTTGACCCCATCAAGGATTGGGAGTCGGCTAAGACTGAATTAGGGAAAAAATGGCAAGTCATATTTCGGTCATTGTACTCAACGAAAGGAGGACGTACATGGAGTGCCATATTGGGCTTTACACTCGCAAAGCAAACAACTCCCAATGGGAAGGCATGCGTGTTCCCAAAAGAAGATTTCCACTACGATTTCTGCCACCAAGTTCCTAAGAAGTTTTAGTCAACTCACCACACAATGAACATAAAGCTCAAAGCTGGGCATCATTTTCCAAGAAATAGCATATTCATTGCGCTTTAGAAAGTGCTTAGGGAGAGGAGATTCCGATTTTAGTAAAAACATGATTGGCTTTCAAGAGATGGTGGTTGGGTAATGATACAACCTCTGTAGCTAACATTCTAGCAAGAATCTTTCTTTGCGTATCAACAGTCTTGTAATTATCATTCAACTCTACTTATCAACAAAGTCCTAAGAAAGAAAGTGAACTCTCCAGATCTTCAACATGAGTGGGGTGTTGAAATTCCCAACTAAACTTTCTAAAGGGATTATGTTTGAGGTAGATCACTTCACATTTTTACATCAACACTACCTATATCTTCACCAGAATCAAGGTCATCAAACTGGCAAGTGGAATGCAAGGAACATCAAATGTACCCTCAACCAAATTCCTCTTATGGTGTTTCATCCATATGAATAGTATTTGTTGAGATGTATCACGTTTTGCTCAAAACTTGACACCATATGGAATTTGATGAACTTGGTTGTTGAAGCTGGAGTTTGCAACTTAATTATGTCATTCATCATCTCTGCATTATCTTTGGTTCTCCATCATTATTCTGATTTCTTGCCATGGAGATTCAAAGATGCTAGGGAGGGGCAGACAATGCTAGAGGCTATGGTACTGCAAGTCATAGGACTCTGTTGTTGGAGTGGTTGCAAGTTCTGATCAATTGGAGGTGGTGGTGGCTAGAATTGCTCCGGAAATTCAATGTTGAGATGACTCAACACCCCCATATCCCTGATCCATACAATCATACAAATCAGGATTGGAACGTGCCCAAATAAGCATCATATCTATGTTGTGACTCCTTTCTTGATATGGGTCATGATAAAGGCTTGGATACCTACAACATTAGAACTAATAAGTTGGAAACTAAAAAGATATGTTAGTGAACATTAAAAATCAAGTGGAAGAAGAAAATAATTAAAATAAAATAAATAAAATAAAAATTGGGGATTTTTTTTTGTTAAATAAGAACAAAAGGCACAACAATTAAACCAAGAAAATAAATAAAAATTAATTAAAAAATAAATATGAAAATAAAAAATAAAAAAAATAAAAATAATCAACAAGCACTATTTCCAGAAAAAGCACAAAATTTAGTGCGAGTTGTCGCTTTACCCACAACAAGTTAAAAATATTTTAATAACTAAATGACACCAAAAATGTAATTAGGGTGCAATCCAGGTGTCTAAGGAAATGTTCTAAATGATTCAAGAGATTAGGGGGTTTTTGATGTTATTGAAAACAAAATTAAATTGGGAAAATCACTGGAAGAATTACATTACACAAGGATTCTCTTCATTAAGAGTTGTTCAATTATAAAATTCAAAAAGATAAATTCATGGCAGTGGTTACTTTCATTAATTATGTTTTCACACAACAATGATGTAATTCTATTAATGGTCACACAATCACACTCCCACTAATGATTTGATTAACACATGAACTAGTGATCCAATTGTAATTTATGAACCTATGCGGTTGATTATCAATTTCAGCAACCTAATTCCTAAACGAATTAACCAATTGGATTTAATTTAATCATTGACCAAATACCCTAATGGAATCCTAATTATACATGCAGATGAACACACAATAGAGCAAATCTCAAAAATACAATTGCATAATTCACACACTAGATACCAAGAGAAGATAAGAGGGAGAAAAACTAACAGTAAACTGCCATTAAAATTAGGAACCTAAAGAATAATCTTAATCTGGAGTTATCCTTACATATGGTAAAAGATTACTCCTCCATAAAGGATGATCGCAATCGTTGTTAAGAAGCAATTACAATCCGGCAAAGAAGCCAAAACAAGGATTGGACTCCCCAAAACCTAAGAAAGAATAAGAAAGAGAGAGAGTCAGAGAAATGCTCGATCACTAAAATAAAACAATAGGTCAAAAGTATACAATTGTCGACCTACTCCTATTTATAATTTAGCAAAAATAACACAAAGTTTGGGCTCAATCTCGTAAATCATGTTGCGCTAATGCTCCCGCAAGTGTTTGACCGCTAGGTTGTCGACCATTGAGCAATCAATTAAAAAAAATAGAATTCATGCTATCTTTGTTGGGCTAGAGCAGTCATATACAAGCTGGGCTCGAACACTTCCAAGCCTATTTTGAGACTAAAAATGTTTGAATTAGCTCTTAGACCATGATGTAGAACTTGTAACCTTTGAATAAGCTTTCTAATGCCACAAGAATCACCTCAATTGAATATCTATAGCTCTAGATATTGGCAAAATACTAAAGTCAAACTAGACGGCATTGGAACATCAGCAACCTTTAATCTTGCAACTTGATTTTCACTAAGATGATCTTAGAACTGGGTTTTAAGCTAACTATTAAAGTTTTAGAGGATTCTCATTTCCAGACATCTTTATTTGTCTTGGAATCAGACCTTTATAGAGAATACAAATTTTTTATTACAATACTTCATGTAAAATAACTCCATATACTCATTACTGTTTTAGCTCCAAAATTCTCCAGATTGAACACTACTACAAGCTCCATGCACTTTTTATGGTCATCATACACCAACAAAGTCCCTAAAAGCGAATAACACTCACAACAAAGTATTAAAAACATAGGAAGCTACAAATATATTTATTCATTAAAATCAGCTTAATCAATGATTTCACTCAATGATGCACAATGAGGACAAGAAATGGAAAATGTAATTCTCATACAAAATAATGCAATATGCCTAGGTGTAGAGGGAAAAGGGTGCATAAATGCAACTCATCAACCTTCATCATTCTTAAATATATGTTAGAAGCCTTGTTTTCAAACTGAATTTCCATTGGTATTCCATGAATATGGTATACGGGATGATGTAGTATATTTTAAAAATATGACAGGCATTCCCAACAGATAGTTATTGATAAGTTGGCAAGTGGTCTATGGTAGTGACGACAATGGTTCAATGGCAGTGCAGGTTATGACAATGGTCCAAATAATAGTGAAGGAATGGCATCCAAGTCTAATTGATAACCTGTCAATAATTAGTGGTTTATAATGCAATAATGATAGTCTAATGATGATGACGGCAGTGATATAACAACAGTGATAGTTCAAGATTTAGGATTTAGGGATAATTTAGTTTTGGTAAACCCTTAACTTGGTCCTTAACAATTTTATTGTCAACAGTGATCTCAAACAACAGAAGTGTAAACTAGATCCCACAATGTCAATTTTCAGACACCACCTGGTCCCGGCTGAACTGTGGCGATTAATGGTGGCTACAAATGTCATTTTTGTTGCCATTTGAAATCAACAAACCCTAAACCTCCAATTAATCAAAGAAAACCCAATTACAACACCAATTAGGCAAATAAACCCAATTACACCACCCCCCAAATTCACCATGGACCCTAAAACATATATAACACTTGAACCCACTATGAACCCAAATGTCATTCTCCCATGAAAGTTGTCCCCTCACCTCTAAAGCTGTAACCCCTCCGGATATCATCATCATCATTGATTCTCCCAACGGTCTATGACATGGTGGTCTGTAAGTGAAGCACCGCGAAGCTTCACTGCGTAAAGTGGGTGAAGGATTCACTAACATAAGCACGCCTTTCCTTATTTAAAATATTTATTTTTCTTTATGTTGTCCCAAGAGCTCTCTTGAAGTCTAATCCGTGAATATGGGTAATGTGTGTAAATATGGTTAAATATTATCAATGTGTGTGTTGTGTCCATGTAAAATAGTGTTGTATGGTCCCTTTGTGTGTAAATAATGTGGGTGTAGTCCTTTGTGTACAAAAGAGTGGTGTGGTCCCTGTGAAGTGTGTTTGCTTTAAATATAAGTGGTTGATGAATTTTTATGTTATAGATGACCCAGGATATTAGGCTTACCTTTCACCATCGAGGTTGCTTCAAAAGAAGATCTGATAATGTTTTGTAGTATGTTGATGGGTTAGTTCATCATTTTCTTAAAATTGATGTAGACATGAATCTATTTGATATAGAAAAATTGTTCAAAGATATGGGATATGTTGACTATAAGTGTATTTGGTGGTTGAAGCTTGGTAGTGAAAACCTTGACATAAGTTTGAGGCCATTAAGAGGGATGCTGGCATTCTTGACATGTGTAGAGCTATCTTAGAAGCTAAAGAGGAATAGGCCCACTTGTTCTTTAAACACCTAATTAATGAGCCAATTTTTGCTAACAATAATGATGAAGATGAGGATACTGAAATTGTAGTGCTGGATGGGCCTGTCATGAGGCAACTAAAGAAGTAGTTAAAGAAGTTGATGTGGTTAATCCCTTAGGGAAGAACCTCCTGGCAGCAAGTGAAGAAGCAATGAAGAGGGCGTGAGGAGGGCGTGATGACAATAGTGATGACTATGAAAGTGCAGAGGATGCACTTTATAAACCAGATCCTAAAAGGTCAATAACTCAAATTCAAGTGAGGAAGTTGAGGTCAATGTTCAAAAGAAATGGAAAGGGAAGGTTGAAGATAAAGGGAAGGGAAAGGCTGAAGAAAAGGGAAGAACCTGGAAGTTTCTAATGATGATGAGAACAAGAAGAAGAAAGTTGTTAGAAAAATCAAGGGGTAACAAAGAAGGTGCTATGGATTGAGGACCTAAGTGAAGATGATGAAATTGTTGCTTAGAGTGATGTAGACTATGCATATTCTTCTGAATATCCCCACTCCCTTGACCCTCTAATGATGAGAGCAATAGACCATATCCTAGATTCAAAAGGTGCAATGTATGGGCATATTCAATTTCAAAAGGGGATGGAGTTTCTAAATCTTGCAGTTCAAGAATGCTGTGAAAGATTACAACATCCACTTAGGTAGGCTGTTTAAATGGAATAAGAACAATAAGCTTAGGACAAGGGCAATATGTGATAGTCCTGGATGCAAGTGGCAATATATTGTGCATGGAATTCGAAATTGAGAACTTTCCAAGTGAAGACTTATATAAGAAGCACACCTATTGCAGGGTTTTTAGAATAGAAAGGCTGATAGAAATTGGGTGATAAAAAGCTTGTAAAGAGGCTTAGGACACATCCTAGGTTGAGACATGCAGAGGCCTTTGACCACATGAAGGAGGACTATAATGTCCACTCAATGATAAGAAAATATATAGGGCACTTAAAAAGGCAAGAGAATTAGTTGAAGGGAATAAGAAAGTGCAATATGGTAGGCTATGGGACTACTTGCATGAGCTTTATTAGAAGTAATCCCGGTAGCACTACCAAGATAGAAGTTATTCCACATCTTAAAGCACCACCTCCATTCCAAAAAGGATTTATATTTGCTTGGAAGCATGCAAACAAGGCTTTAAAGCTAGTTGTAGGCCATTCATTGGTCTAGATAGGTGCTTTTGAAAGGATATTATGGAGGACAACCCTATCTACAATTGGACAAGATGCCAATAATCACTTTTATTGCATATGCAGATGGTTGATATGAAACAAAGGACAACTGAGGTGGTTCTTGACTCTCTCTATCAAGACTTGGGAGACTACCAAAGGAATGGGTGGAACTTTATCTCTAATCAACAAAAAGTGTGCTACTTACTCTTTATGTGAATTCGCATGTTATGCCTACTGTAAGTAGATAGTTAGACACAATGGTCCTTGTCAATTTAAAACTAACTCACTTGGTCACTACCCATATATGATGTTGTTGTTTTGTATTTTATGTAATTTTGCTTCCAGCCTTACAAGGGTTCATGCAGGAGTGATTCACAAGAATTGTGTCATGCAAATATGGAAGAACTTCAGTAACAAATGGAAAATAAAGAGACAAGGGGTTTGTGTGGAATGTGCAAAGTCCTTGACTAAACCAAGTTCAAGGCAAGCATGGAGAAGCTAAAGAGGTTGAATGTCAAAGCTTGGGAGTACTTGGAGAAGCTTGATCCCAAGCATAGGTGAAAGCCTACTATAGTCCTTGACCAAAGGTTGATAGCATCACCAACAACAACGTGAAAGTTGGAATGCAAAGATTCTCAAGTATAGGAACAAGCCCATACTGACCATGTGAGAGAGTTAAGGTGCTATATAATGAGGAAACATGCTAGACATAAGAAAGCATTGGAAACTACACTAGGAAGATAGCTCCTGGACAAATGCAAAGATTGGAAAGGTTGAAAGAACACCAACAAGTGGACTCCTCAATGGTCAAGGGGACAAGCATGGAACAATTTATGAAGTATCTAGACATGGGAACAAAGTGAAGGTGGATGTATCTAATATTGTTCCTACAACTTCTAAGCTTAGAACTACCTTGTCAACATGCCATTTCTGCATTGGCTCACAAAAACCAACCTACTAAAGACCTTGTCCACCCCTTGCTTACTATGGATGCCTTCAGGGCAACTTATGACCACATCATACAACTAGTGAATGGTCAACAATATTGGACACAAACTGAGCACCCTCATCCATTCCACCAAAAATCAAGAGACCAATTGGTCGTCCAAAAAGCATAGGAAGAAGGATGCTACAAAAGAAGTTCCTCCTCGAGAGCCACAAGTTGAAGAGGACATACGAGGTGACATGTTGGAAGTGTGGCAAACTGGACATTACCCTAAGACATGCAAGGGACCACCACTTCCTAATGCAAAGCCAAGATGGCCCAAGAGAAGAAGAAAGATGAAGATCAAGATGAAATTTCCAAACACAGTCACATCCCCAACCAAAGATTGATTTAGGTACAATTTATTGTATTTCCTTATTTATTAATAGAATGTCAGGTTTTATATTTTTCTTTTTACTAATTTTGTGAACAAGGGCAGCAAGGTGATGAAGCCTATTGCTGGAGCCCACCAGGTGAAACACAAGCTACAAAAGTGCCACAACCTCCAAGCTCAGCCTCATCTATGGGCAACTAGGCCTAAAAAAAAAAGAAAATAGAGGACACAAATGAGGTCCAAGTTAGTAATATGTTCCTTATTTGTAATGGTTTTCCTTACTTGTCTTTGTTCAGGAGCCCAAATGGTTTAATGACTAACATTTTAGGCACATTTCTGTTTTACACTACCTGGAGTAGTAAGTCCACCCTCTACCCTATATTCATTTTCACAATTTGATGCCCAAATGCCTAATTCAGGCCCTATTTCACAACATGATGACTATGTGAGCCTTTTTGTAAATGCCTTATTTATTTGTTTTGTTTACATTCATATTGTTCATAGTCCATACCCCAAATGTGTGATGTTTTTCAATCTTTTTCTTTCAGGTCCTTCCCCCTACCATTAGGCCACCCCAACAAAGCCATAGTGATCCAGTCAGAATGTGTTGGCCCACCAAGGCTAGGCCTTGTTAGGCCTCCACTTATGACCAACTGACAACTTAAGTGGAGGAGGACCTCTTAAGTTGCTGCGACAATAGCCTCCACGCAAGCACAAGGAACTTGAAGTTCATGCCAACTCCAGGACTCAACATACCCCATGCAAGCAAGAAATGAGCTCTAGAAGATGTGTTTTTGGTTTTGGATTTTTCATCATCAAGTTGTAATATCCTTATGTGCTTAGGAATTTCTTTTGTAACCACTTGGTGGACATATGACCTTGGATGTAACTTTGGTTAGTCATCAAAACTATGGTTGTAACCTGGTATCCAACCAATTGATTTGCTTTTGTAACCAATTGGTTGAAATTGGTTGTAAGTACAATATCAGTTATGTATGACATTATGTATTTTGACTTGATCAATAGAAAAGTTTGACTATAATGAGGATCAATAGCTTCTTATGGTATTGTTGTATTTTTCTTAATTGATAATTTTTAGATATGCAATATTATATTAGAAAAACAATCATTTCAATTAGGAAATACTTGCTATTTGAATCTTTTCCATATAACTTGTAAATCCAAAATTACAATGGCAATGACTTCCAGGTACAACTACATTGATAATTGCAGTCATTACATCCAAAACAACCCCAACTCCTAACATCTAATCATTCCATATTCTAGTCCACTAATTTGTTACTTCAATGTGTACAAATATCCCATTATTCCAACTGAGATAAACCATATACAGACCTAAACAAATCATTAAAACCCTAAACAACCTATCCAGCCTAGCAAACTCCCAACTCATCTTCTCCAAGCTCATTGAACTTGTCCTTTTCAAATTCATCTAGCCAAATAAAGAAGCTACAGATGGCTGATTTCCTGCACAAATTCGAGTTCATCATAGAAGGATACCACAAAGGTAATTTGGAAGAAATGAAAAATGTAAGAAAACTAATCTTAACTCTAATATCAGCACCCAAGAAATGTTCTCTCAATTCCTTCAAGTCTTTGAAATATAAACAACGGCATTCCTCCCACATTGACATGTCATACCAAAGAATCGTCTTTGAGAAATGCTGCCACTTGAGCACTTTCATTGCAACTTCCATCTCCAACCCACGTTCTTCGATTGACAATGCAGACCCACTAGCACTCATTTTTCCCAATCAATTTGAAGAAGGAATTTTCGATTTGGGTTTGTAGGTTTTCAAAATGAGGATGAAGGACATGGAGAAGGAGATGAAGATAAAGTTTGGGCCATTGGGGTTAGAAAATGAACAAAAGAGAGCAATGGAGAAGGCAAAACGATATCATCCATGTTAATAGGTTGGTTCATAATGCCACCTCATCACCACCGTCACAGTTTCCGTCTTTCTAGAGACCAAGTGGTGTCCAAAAATTGACATTGTGGGGAACTAACTTGTCACTTTCCATTTGTTGAGGACCGAACTTGGCCAATGATAAAATTGTCAAAGACAAAGTTGGGAGTTTTACTCTTCAGTTTTCTTATCCTCTATAAATATTTTCTTTTCATAGAAATCCAATATTCCATGAAAAATGAAAATAAAACTTGGACAATTTCATTTATGGAAATGTAACTTATCCAAAATATTAAAATCAGGAACAAAATAGGAAAAAAGGTTGCATTTTCAAGTTCAGGTTCTCGAAATTATTCAGGTTCAGCGAAGCACACGCTTCTATAAGGACACTTCCGAATTTATCGGAACTAGATATTCAAACTACATAGCAACATCAGACTAACGAGCAGAATAACTCATGCAGCTCATCCCTATACATTTTATTCCAATAATTTCCAACATGTAAAGAGAACGAAAGAAAACCAGAATTGACATTATACGACGCGTTATTTGAGATAGTATCCCTCTGGCCAAGTTTTCCTGGTACGTGATCTCTAATAATGTTAAGCACCATCATTAGATGTAAGCTGCACCTCCAATTGACCAGAAAGGATGAGCTGAGGTGTTACAGTAGTTCCTACATCTTTGACCAAAAGCGGCTCAATGTAGCTTCAATTGACCCATGTGGCTCGTCCGTTGGTAAATATACATCATCATCAAACTGCATATAACATCAGTATCATTAAACGGCTTTAAGATATTAAAAGCAAAAAAAAATTAAGATACTCAGAGTACACATCAGGTGACTGGTAAATGGTGACGGTGGTATAACGGCGCACTACCTCCTTTATATTTTATTTGTCACTTTAGTAAGATGCACAGAATGAAAAACTAAAATTAAGACTAAATTATGAATTTGTTTTTTTCACCAAATCACTCTTATTTTTCTTCAAAAACATAAAATTAAATGGATCCGAGGGAGGACAGTCAATGGTAACTGAGATAATGATCAGTTAACTTAGATAATTTCAGGAATAGAGAATAACTAGAGTATCAATCCGACTCCTTCGGGTCTATCATCTGATCTGACAGATGGTGGGGTTAAGTAACTGAAAAAATTCATACCCGTTCTTTGTTTCACTTGTTATCTTCTAAACTATTTTGGTCAATTGAGCCTATCAGCAGCAACATAGGATTAACCTTTTCAAGTGAAGGCTGGATTCAATCTCAGTCCTTATAGACGACATCAAATATAACCAAAATGGTTGTTTTATCAAGAAAATTTATATAACAAAGGTGTGTCGCTACATTAGCAAAAGTCTTAGATAAAAGATCAGACCAAATTCAACTATCCAAATATCTGGGATGGGAATAATCTGAAGTTAACATAAAGGCTACAACAACTTAAATGCAAATCCAAAATTTTGAAGCTTATATCAATTCACACACTACATTCATAGAAATGAGGTTGCTCAATCTTCTCTGGGCTTTATGTTTGGAAAGATGGAAAGGGATGAAATGGAGCAGAATGGAATGAAAAAGTATTAGGTTTCTAAGTTTTGAACTTTGAATACTTTGAAATAGAATGAAACGGAATGATATTGGATTAAATGAAATGGAACGGAACAAAAGTAAAATAACTTTCTTACCATTCCATCCCCACAACTGTATTTTTAATCAAGGGATCGGAAATTCTTTTTTTTTAATATCCAAACAAGAGGATAGAACATTTATTCTTTTTCAATCCATAGTATTCCTTTCCATTCCACTCATCAGAAAATATCCAAACATATGGACATGTGAATACAAATCAAATCAGTTAATAATTAGTCATGGGTTCCATATACTTCTGCAAACTTGTCATGGAAAAGAGTCAATACCTTTACAATTTGACCTTCTGTGTTTGAGATATTGACTGGCAGAAAATGAATATTTGGCATTTTAAATGGACAGAAGCAATGTCAGGAAATCTGAAGCACAAAAGTTAATTGTCGGTACATGATTCTAACTAATGGAACAGATTTGAGGCACTTATGGAACAACCAATTGTGGGCGTGAGGTGCAAAGCGGAGGCAGAGATAGATTCCACACACACACACAGAGAAACACACAGAGTAGGGCATATAGAGACCTGTTCAGTGTGGCCTTTGCCATCTGATAGAGAGTGCTTTGAACAGATGGGCTGTAGACTCCCTCATTTGGATGACCAAAAAAGGTTTCAACTAGAACTCTTTTTACATCCAGGTACTTCTCTGCAAAGTAAAGCGGCTTCTGAGGGATGCTACCTAGTGATTCATATGCATACCTACAATTCCATTCAAATTACAAGCATGACTTTACATTTTGTTTTTCCATGGTAACATGGTAGAGAGAACACCAGTGCAACTATCAGTGACAATACTTCTTGGGCTAGAACTTCCTTCCTGGATGATGCTACATAAATAAACTTTTTTCTCATTATCAATAGATAATGAGAGAAATTTCTGGAAATTGTAATGAACCTGCTCATAATTCATAAACCAGTATCTGCAATATTGAGGGAGTTATTTTAAATCTTATGATTCTTTCAGGGTAGTTCACTGGAAGCCAATGCTGTTCTCTCTTCTAGTTCATTAAAATTTGCTAAAACTGAAAAATTGTCTAGGGAAACGTCACAAAAACAGCTAAAACTTCATTTAGGTCCCTCACGATCTATCAAAGTTTTGATTTAATCCCAAAAGTTTTTTTTTTTTGGTTCCATTTATGTCCCTAACTTTTTCAAATCCAATCTTGTCCTTTTGATTTAAAACATCGAAATTATAAATCAAAAAAATTGATATAGATGTCAAATTACAATGTTAAGAAATACAGCAAAATATAAAATGTCATATTACAATGTTAGAGATCACAACGAAACATAAAATATCAAGCTTGAGTTCATAATTTGAGTGTTATTAGGGTTTTGTAAACATTAAGGACAAAAGTAGAACAAAAAAAATTTTAAAACTAAATTGAAACATTGATGAAATGTGAGAGACATAAATAAAGGTTTATCCAAAATATTAAAAAAATACCTCCACAGAGCAGTTACTTCTGTTGCCAGCATCCTTTCACGTGTTTCAGGAAGAGCTGTGTACTTGTCTCTTATAAAACCCTCAAAACCAGACTGCCCAATATACAAATCCAAACTAAACTTAGCATGCATATCAGGGCTCGTATTTTCCAATCATGCATTAAACTTTCAGAAACTTAATAGCTTTATGATGTGAGAAAAAATATTTTGATCCATTACTAGCTCATATTTCTTAAGTGGAGAGGATGAAAAGTAGAAAAGAAAAACATCTTCATAACAAAAACCCAGTATCATAATAGGGAAGCAAATTCCAGAAACCAGATCACCAATACATGTCTGGTTGGAATCCATGTGCTCATAAAAATTGAACAAGACCCAAGGCCCGAAAAAGTTCCAATTTGTCTACCATCTGAATTCATTTTGACCATAAAGATATGTAACTTCTTTAACCTATTTCAGAACAAAGACAGAAATTATACTCCTCAAATTGTTAGGACCAAAGGAGAAAATTTCTAGACCAAAATAATTAAGCAGGGAAGGCTTGCCAAGTATATCTAGCAACTAGCAGTTTTTTAATAGGATCCTTCTCTCAATTTGAAGTGCATTACCAGTTTATTTGTTCTATTTTTTTTTTGCTCTTTCTATAATGCAGTGATCCTCGTCTCCCTCACTTCTTTTACCACAATCATTTTGAGTATGTTGTATTTTATAACATCACCAACAACCAAACCTTTTCAAATTAGATAAGGTTGGCTATATATATGGCTCATAAGATGCCACCCATAAGATGCCACCCATAAGATGCCAGGTTGTATCAAAAATCAAGAAGTCGGAGACTGGTAGATCCTTTTAAATTGTTTCAAGTAGATTTTTGATAAAATATTTTTATTTGCTCTTCCTCCACCACTCATAATTGGATTATCCTTCGTCTGATCAATTCTATAACATTTTTTATAAATCAACATTCTTCAAGTTCTGTAACAATAATTTGTAACTGAAGTATACATCATTTACAAGCTTCATTTAATTGCAAATTGCAATCTGGTTGAAAGCCAATCCATAACCCACCCACATCATTTGCCAATCTAACAACATCAAAGATAATATCACAACTTACACTTGTGTGTTTTAACTAAGAGTTAATTTAAATACAAGTCATGAATTAAAAGTTTTCTTCCTATTTGTGTTTCACTGTTTCTTTTATATGTATATCTATTTTTCAGGCTAAATTTTCAATTATTGCTAAGATCTTAGATTGTGAAACAATCCCACATTTTGTGTGTCTAAACTTTGTCCAATAGGATCTGTGAGTTTAACAACACTAAACTCTTAGGTAAAATTTTTTCTTCTCCTCTCATTCCCCTGTCCACTTTACTATAAGGTCACATTTCATAAGTGTAATTGATTCCCACTGCAGCTACTGCCAATTATATCATTTAAAAGCACTTGCACCTAAAACCGAGTATTGTTTAAAGAAATTATTTATGGGTTTTGCTAGGACACTTGTTAAGGATTCAAAAGTGGAAGGATTTAAGGGCTTTTAGTGCATTCAGTGTATTGGAAACTTAAAATCTTTGATTTTCAAGTAAAAACCTTTCACTTTCGGACATAAAATCTTTCTGTATTTTCAAGTAAAAATCTTTTACCTTAACAAGTGCCCCAAGGACACTTGTTAGCAAAATCCATTATCTATTATAAAAAAGGAAAAATTACAAGAAAACCATCACCCAGATTTCTGCATAGCATTGCATACCTTGGTTGTCTTCAGCACTGACAATCCTTCAACACCAGAAGTCAACCGTAGTGCTCCAGACTTTTTTACTATTGCCTCAGCAGTATGCCTCTCAGTTCCAAGTTTGAAACCTTATAAAAATAAAATCAAACTTGAGGGCTGATAGCTGAAAAGAAACAAACTGTAGTTTATAACTGAAATCCAGAGGAACAATCTTGGGCTTCACCAGAGTTCAACCGTTTAGTAATGCAGAGAAAGATGATGATGTCGGATTTTTCATTGGAAAAAACTAGAAAGACTAATGAAAAACAGAATGATTATCAACTCCAATCACTAGTTCCAACAAACAAGATGCCAATTCTGAAATTTCAAGATGTGAAATTGCAGGTTTGAACTGAGAAAGTGACTAAAACTTTTTTCCCAAACATTATGACTAAAATTAAATAAAGAAACTTCAGCAGTAGCCAAAAACTCAAAAACAAAAGCTAAAACAGAGCCTGCACAGAGTGTGCAATATATACAAGAACCTTGCACATATACAAGAACCTTGTAAAACAAGAAATATTGCAGACTGTATAATAGTTTCACACTTTCACTAACCATGCATATGAGGTTGACCATCCAAGCTAATACGTTCCCATGGTTTTTCCACAATCTTTACAATAGCAGTAGTTACCTACCAAAAACAAAGAATATCTTTTCAAAATTCAAACAAGGTAATACCAAGTTAACAGGAAATTTTTGAAGGAAGAATATAAAAGATTGGTCAAAGTAAAATGTTTAGCCAGAAGATTAATTAAGGAAAAAGGCAAAGTGCACGAGGAACACAAAGGACAAGGAAAGCAAAAGACTGAAAAGGACAAGGAAAACAAAAGACTGACCAGTGATCATCAATATTGATATTAGATTATCTGTCACCATTCACCAACCTGCTTGTAAAATGATGTAAAGTGCTTGGCAAGCTCAATAGCAAAGTCCTCCGCAGAAACTATTTCGGAGCATTCCTTTGCTTTTGCATATACCTAATAACATATTACATATTAATTGACAATTCGAAAAGTGAACAGAACTGATAATGAGAATAAAAAGCAGATGAAAAGAGACTCAATTAAATAACACAAAGTACTTATCGCATGCAAGCAAATTTCTTATTCTCTAAGTTCATTTCACAGAAACATACCCCAGAACAAGAAATAGGATTTAAACTTGGGTATATGATCCAACTTCTGAATTTCTGAAAGCTCAAATCTAAATACCATGACTGTATTATATTTGTTCAAAATATTTACCCTTGAATGGTTCAATTACTATGCACAGCATCAGATTCAATTATTCAAATAATATATATTGAACCAGTCAAAACTACAACCATATTCAACGGATCAAAGATACCAAGTGAGGAGCACAAACTTGGACCCAAAGGGTCTAACGAGTAAAAAAAATAAACAATGACCAGAAAAATCGAAGTGGTAAAGGTCACAAACCCAAATAACTGACTTTACATTCTAAACAAGAAGCACACAGATTCAGAATCTCTCTAGAAAGTTCGAAAAATCTAACGTGTGAACACACATAAACAGATAAATCTGAACTTAAAATGTTGAAGTCGTATAAAGATTCTATTGTTTTAGCTTCTCAGCAACCAAAATGATATAGTGATCTTCACGGCTTAAAAATCTTGACTGAAAGGGTTTTCTTGTATGAGAAACAACCCAAGACCTGATAACAAAAGAACCAGAAATCAAATCACAGAACAAATTAGAAACCCAAAATAAATACCCCGTTTAACATTTAAAACAAGGAAAACACAGATGCTCACCAGAAAAGTTCTTCTAGTAAAAGCAAAAAGAAATAAGGTAAAAAGAAAAAAAGCACAGAGAAAGCTATCTTGTGACCGAAAACGCAAGTTCAAGTTACATAACATAGCTACTTTAGCTTTACTTTCTCAGCATCCAGAGTTCCGGACAATGAAAGTAAATAATAATAATAAATGAAAAGAAGGGAGAGAAGAAGATTGTTAGATTGACCCAGAAAGCAAAAGAGTATGAAAGGAATGTTACAGTGTTTTTCATGGTGTCAGTGGCAACGATGTCGGAGTTGTCATCGCGGACATAGGAGTTGATGCAATCAGAGAGGAGGCTGATGCTGACACGCCACTCCACAACGAAGTGGCGGCCATCCTTCGTCTTCCACACGCGCGCAACCCTCACCCTCTCTTTCCCGTGCCTCTGCTCGAAGTTGAATCCCTCTACATCGGCCATGAATGATTCTCTGTTTTTCCTCCCTCTTTCTCCTCTTGTCCTTATTTATTGTGTGTTGCAGTGTTTAGTGACTGTGAGTCGAGTCATAATAGATTCCACTTCTATTTATATGGGAGAGGAGAAGGGCTCGTCCGCCGGTTTTGCCTTCGGTTCATGGGATTCTGTGTGCGTCTTGCATCATCTTCAGTAATATCAAACGAAAACAGTAATGTGTTTCTTTCAGTTAAGTTGCATTTCCTTGAGGAAGTGTCCAATTTTCATTCTTATCCCCCTATGAGAATGTAGGGTCCGAGTACTTTCAATTTGTAGTTTTTCAAATTTTAGGATTATGTGAAGAAAAAAAAGGAAAGTGAAAATAAAAATTAAAAACTAAATTTTATAGTTTTTAGTTTTGGTATTTCTTTATAAAATTAGAAATTAAAACTAGCAAGCTTAGATTTTTCATGTTCCATGGAAGAGAATGTTTCTACAAAAATGAAAAGACCAGATTGTTTGAAACCTAAAGTCTAATAATCACAACCATCTTTGAATGTCGCCGCTATCACGAATCCATCATTGCCATCACTAGACTTCCATTTGTAGGTGAGACAAAAGGCATGAGAAAGGGAGGTTGACTCGAGCTCTTTTAAAAACTTTCTGAAATTCTTAAAGACTTAGAGAAGCAAAGCAATGTTAGTTCATAAGAAAGTTGAACTTTCTCATCAAAGATAGTAAATGAAAACTAAAATAAATAACACATAGGCAATGCAGGTATATAAAACGAAGGATAGGAATCACTCAAAGTAAATTGGAACTAATACTCATCGGAGATAGTGTAAAACCCAGAATATGGCGTGGTCAACAAGTTCCATATGGCCCAAGCTTTTCTGATCCACGGGGTTAAGCGTTGAACTAAGTTTGAATCATATACTTACTTAGAGGGATATATGATAGAACCAATTTCTTGGATCAAAAGTCCTGATAATTGTTCCCAAGAGGAAATTAAGTTAAAGAGTGATTTTTAATGAGTTTTATGAAACTTTTAAACGTTTCATTTTTAGTCCAGTTTACAAAATCTTGAAAATTTCCAGATTTAAAACCCAAAATTTGGATTTTGATTTGTTGGGATTTTAATTTATGTGATATTTTATTTGAATCAAAATGGGGTATTTTCTTATTTATATTTATGTTTTAAAGTTAATAGAGAGTAAATAATGAGGACATTTTTGTAATAAGTGAGTATGAGACGCCCAAATGCTGAAAGGATAGAACAATGCAAAAGTTGGGTGAACTGTAGAGCTCTGGCGGTCGAGCTCTGGCGCACGTATGTGTGGGGCGGCACGATTTGGGGCCACGACATGGTTTTGGGGTCTGAGGGGCTGTGACGTCATAAGTGACATGGTTGAGTGTGTAGATTCCCTGGCGTATGGCGTTACAGCTCAAGGCATGAATAATGCCAAACACGACGCCGTTACAGCTCATCGGACCCTTCCCCTTTATACAAAGCCCTTCCCACTACTCCTTCCTCCCACTCTTCCAGATTAGAAACCACAATGCCCTCTTCCAAACACATTTCTTTCTTCTTCTCTAGATCTCACTAAAGTCTAACTTGCCCAAATCATCAATGTATGTTTATGTTGATAGATTTTGTCTCCATTCTTCTCATTATTCCATGTTCTTAGTATATGCATGACGGGTTTAAACAGGAAAGAGCTTAGCACAAGCTTTAGAAAAATTAATATATATATATATATATAGAGAGAGAGAGAGCAAGGTATGATTTGGCTTTATGAATAAATATGTTATATGATTTCCAAGTTTTATAATTGTGAACCCCAAGTGTTTTAAGCTATGATTTTAGATTTATCAAGTATATAAAACATGTTAGCTTAAGTTATGGATTTAGAACTTCAATTTTATAGTACAAGAGGTACAAAATTCAGTATGATTCGAACAAGCTTGAATACACATTCTCTAACTTTGAAATTGGAATACCTACAAGTGGGTAATCCTTTAGGCAAGATTCTCACAGCGAGTTATGCTATATGAGTATAGAACTCTCAGAGTACTAAGAATGTAGGGGTTCTTATTCGCAGGGAGGAACACCCACCATTTTAGTTATGAAATTTCAATTTTGTTGATTTTATTTATTTGCATTGAGTTATGTATGATAAGAATTATGAAACCGCCATGGACGCAATAGTAAACGCCATGGAGGTAAACCTATAAACGCCATGGAGGCAAGCCCCTTTAACGCCAGGGTGGCAAGTCCAGGAAATGGGACCTAGTTAGGTGCCCAGGTTTGTCCAATAGGGACTAGTATGATTTTAGCAGGTGCTCTAATTCTCTAGGACTAAGTATATCTTCAGTTATTATATCTACGTATATATGTAAATATGAAAAATGCCTTAGAGTTTGTTTATTATTTTCATTAGTATTATTATTATCATGATTTTATTATTGTTGTTATTATGATTTCATACTTCTTGTTGTTGTTGTCCCATGAAGGGGGTATAGATGAGAATTTACTCAGTTTTTGAGTTTTAGATGGAACTGACTCATTTCTCCAAGTATAGGTATAGTAGCGGTTATGGGTCATTCCAAGTCATCTTCTCTCCAGCAATAGAGGTATCAATTGATGAGCTTCACTTTTGGAGTAAAGTGTCTTTTTGTTGTTCTTAGAGTGCTATACTGTCATGAGGTAGGATCCCGGACCATATAGATGTTTTACATTTTGTTTTACTATGAATTAGATTATATTGTATTTGCATAATTATAGCTTTCATGGTTTTTAAATCTATATAGAGGGTAATCAGGATATGTTGTATTATGACTATAAATTCAAAGTTTGATTATGAAACTAATTATGATGATTTAGATTTCAAAGAGGAAACGATTTATGTTAGATATGAAATTATGTTTGAAAATGGATCTTATGATTTAAGTTATGCATATAGAGAAGTTCAGAGGTCACGAAGCTTACATGGAGATGGGATTCCTCACGTGTAGTCACACTCCCAAGTTGGGTTGTGACAGATAGCTAGAGAAGGCTATTAAAAGAATATCTTACTTTCTCAGGTTGAAAAGTGGTTGATTAGTGAAACTAAACAAGTTTATTGAGAACCGATATAGGCATTATTTGGTTGAATGAGTACAAAAGTCCTTGAGTAATATCTTTTCTCTCTATCTCTTACCCTTCAGCATTTGATTTAACCTTGTTGAATAGTTTTGGAAACATATTTAAAAATAGTTTCTGAAACCTGTTAGCTTTAAACTACTTCAGAAAGTAACTTTCTAAGCTTACTAGTTGTTTTTTCATTGCCTTCAAGTTTTTCACTTGATAGATTTTGATTAGTTTCAAAAATTTAAAAAGATTAAGAAGCACAATTCAACCGCCCCTTCTCGTGATACTTTCAACTTACAATGTGTTTGCTTCAAATTGTGATTAAAATGAGACTTGGTTGTATTGCAAGCTTCTTGATGATAGAGATGTTAACTCAGAATCCTTTGAAAAGCTTCAGTGCTTAATGTTTTGAGTGATAACAAAACCAATTTCGTGAAAATATTTTGATGAAGGACTAATCCATTACTTGAGTTTTTGAAGCACCAAATAGGACTATTCATTTTAGCATACTTGTTCTTAAAATGAGAATATTTTGAGGATGAAATGTGCAAACATGTTTAATCTCATTTAAAGAGATTTAGAACTCAAAGAAAGTGAAAATAAATCGTGAAATGAACGTTTTTATGCTCAACACATAAAAGAAAATTTTTCAAGAACAAGAAACCAAGATTTAGATATTCAGAAGCTATGCCATGACTTTAGGAAGTAAGATTCAAGTGAAGATTTCAATCTAGCTCTAAAGAAAAGTGTGGCTACCATCTTCAATCACCATGATCATGATCATTTCCTTACAACAAGCTCTAATTGAAGAATGGAAGATCAAATGGATTGTCTAGAAACTAAGACAACACTTTAGAAAGCACGTTTACTATAAACGGTGCACTTTACAAAAATGGGAGGAAATATTTGAAATTCAAATTTAAAGTCAAATTCAGCCAAAGACTATAGTGACATCTCTTTTCAACTTGGTAAGCCCCAGCTTCTATAAGGAAAAGTTCATAAACCTTGTTCAAAAAGCAAAAAATAGTTTCTGAAGATGGACTCGGAACCTCTATTAGACAACGACTTTTGCAACTACAAAAAGTAACTTTGACATGTAGAGCTACTCCTCTAGACTTCATTTCCAAGACATAAGAAGAAGATCAACATGTGTCACTTTGAAAACAAATCAAAGGCAACAGTTATAAATGAAGATCAAGTATAAAAGAAAATGATGTGCTTACAACAATGATACTTTTGCTTAATACACTATGTAGAAACGCTGAAGAAATTTCCTCTTATCTTCTATAAAACTATTACAGCTTGTAATCAGTTTCATCTTTGTAAAAATCTTCTTTCTACATTCTCATTAAATAACATCTTCTACCTAGGAAGAATAGATAGAAAGAAGTCATTCAAGTTTTTAGCTCTAATATTATTAAATCTAAGAAAACTTGAATGTTTGATAGTTTGAGTAATCCAACCCAAACACAACCTTTAGAACCCGATCCGAGAGTGATCATTGTGAGATAGCTTGAAGAGGCTAGTCAAAGACTAGTTCAAGATTATAGTAGAGTGAGCTACTGGTCACGTTGAGTTAGCTTGAAGAGGCTAGTTAAAGACTACTCATAAGTGACAGGAATGAGCTACTAGTCACGTGGAGATAGCTTGAGAAGGCTATTGAAAGACCATCTAACTTTCTCAAGGTTGAGAAAGGTTTTTAGTGGAACTCAAAGCTTGTTGAGAACTAGATGTAGGTAGGTTGGTTGAACCAATATAAAAACTCTTGTGTAGTATCTTCTCTCTCCCTGAATCTCCCTTATATTTTGTTTTGTGCTTATTATATTTATTTCTTTGAAAAGATTATTTAACCTTGCCTTTATTACATTTGTTTTAGTTTAGAAAGTTACTTTTTGGCAATTACTTACGCTATTTCTGCTGCACTTCAAGTTCTGTTTAAGTTTTTGAGAATCCAAAGGGAAATAAAAGTAAAGACATGATTCAACCCCCCTTTCTCGTGCACTTTTCAACCTACAAGAGAAACTTTCTTAAGATGTTGTGTTTCAGTCAAGGTTAACAAGATGTTCCTTCTGAAGAAATAATTACTATTTTTGAAAATTATTTCTAATGGTGTGTATTATTTTTCTAAAGTGCATATTTTCTTTCTCATGACTTCAATTTCTTTCTAAGATACATTATGCACTAAATTCGTCCAAAATTCATGAGAAATAAACATAATTTACATAGAGTTATGGAATTTGAGTTGCATTTTAATGTTCTCATTAAGTTTATTAAAGTGCTTGAGTGCGAGGTTCATGATATTATCCTAAACTTAAGAAAGACACTCAAATATGCAATTAATCATCTGTCTTGAGTGATTCTTTCAAATATTGATTTGTTGTCACTCAAAACCAAGCTATAAACAAGCTTTCTCAAGGGTTCTGGAGCTTACACCATTGTTATCATCGTACCACTCCTTCATTTTGTTGGGATATTATTGAAAAATTACCTAATATTCCCAAGTATGCTTTATAAAATTATCAAGATTTTAGTTTATATACCAAACACACCTAAATGTTATGCTTAGGAATACTATTCTTGGGAGTGGCATTCTTAATATTAGGATTCCAATAAATGAAAAATCTATCCGCATCCTGAACACTCCTTTAAAAAAACATGATATATCAAACCACATGGACCAAGGTGAGGTTACCTTTTCTTCATTAACCAAGTATTGATAGTTCAATTCCTTATTTTGAAAATACCATAGAAAACCCAAAAAGGGGTAAACACGATATTTCATATGTTTAAACTCATGCAACTCATAATAGAAGTGAATTCATCATTTAAGAAAACAATTTCATATGTATAGAAATATTTTATTTGTCATTTTGAGGAAAAAGTTATCTATTTTATTTGTCATTTTTAACTAAAAATAAAAAAATTAATTATTAATTTTAAATTTAATTATTCATACAAGTTTAAGTATAATAATATCCTTTAGTCATTCTCTATTTGTCATTTTGAGTAAAAAAATTATGCATTTTATCTATTTTTTCAGATGGTAGGTGAGAGATAAATCTCCCAAAGTAAGATCAGGCATCAACATAAGGACCCCTCCCAATAATATTTTTTTCATACACATGAATTTTGAGATAAAAACCAAGATGTGTTTAAGGGATTAGAGCCCTCTCACTCGACCAACACCTCATTAGTTTTTATTTGTCATTTTTAAGTAATAATAAAGAACCTATTATTAATTTTTTATTTTATTATTCATACAATTTTTAATATAATAATAATAATCTTGAAATGTAGTGTGAGATAAATAAATAACTTAATTAAATATTAAACATTTAATAAAACAATTCAATAAATACTCAAATATATTTTAGATTTTTATATATACAGTGAATTTTATATTTGCTCACCCAGGCGTTTTAGTTAGGTTTTGATTTTCAATATTTTAATAAAAATATCTGGTTCTGATTCATGTGTTAACTTAGTTGTGTTATTTACAAGGATTTAAACAATAATTTTACAATTACTATAAGAACCAAAAATAATTTTTTTAACATTTATAAGTGCTAAATTTATATTGTTAAATGAAATTTTTAACATTTATAGCTAAATTTATAAGCTACTGTAACTTCTCTGGCTATGGTTCAATTCCTAGTGGTGTATATAGAAAATGTCTTATGGCTAGATATTTATCCCTAGAAGCTTCCGCCTTGAAAGGATTAGTTATTCCTGTTGGTAATAATACCTAGGAAACAAAAAATAGGTACTAAATTTATATTGTTAAATAAAATTTTTAACATTTATAAGTACTAAATGTATATTGTTAAATATTTATAAATAGTAAATAATAGTCTTGACACAATGGTAATGGGTTCAAATTTTGGAAATAGACTCTTCATAAAATTGGGGTAAGGCGGCCTTCTACTCTCACCAAATCCCACTTGGTAGGAGCCTTGGTATACTAGGCTGCCCCTTTTAAATATTTAAAAATTGTAAAATTTAGAATAAGAGAGATCAAAATTGAACATTTTAAAAATTTGGATTGAAATGAAATTGAAAATCATTGTAAAATCTAAAATAAAACTTCATTATAATTTTAATTATGAAAAATCCATTATAATATATAATAAGAGAATAGTGGCTCTAGAATTTTTTTTTTTCGCCTATCTCAATGATAAATGGATAGAATTATTGATAATTTGGTAATTAATAACCCTTCCTATATAATTAACTGATATTGAGCATAATGAGAATCATTTATATATTTTAATTTTAAATCAATTTTTTATTAACTAATTAGGAAAATAATATCACATGATTCTATACAATTAAATTTCATATATTTGTATGATTTCATATGCAAAATAACATATTTAGCATAATTAGATGACAAAATAGCATAAATCTATTATTTATTATCTATCTAAGTAGAATAGTGGTTCTAAAACTTTTTCCCATCATTTTACATTGACAAATAAATAAAATTATTGGTAATTTGGTAATTAATAACTCTATATAGCTAATTAATATTTTGCTGATATTTAGCAAAATAAGAATCAATTTAATTCTAATTTTAAATCAATTTTTCATTCATAAATTAAGAAAATATTATAATGTATAATAAGAGAATAGTGACTCAAGAATTTTTCTTTTGTCTGTTTACGATAAATGCATAGAATTATTAGTAATTTGACAATTAATAACTCTATATAATTAACTAATATTTAGCATAATAAGAATTATTTGTATATTTTAATTTTAAATTAGTTTTTGATTCACTAATTAAGAAAATAATATCACATGATTCTATATAATACTAAATGTCATGTATCTGTATGATTTCCTTGCAAAATAACATATTTAGCATAATGAGATGATAAAATAACATAAATCTATTATCTATCTAAGCATAATGGTGGCTCAGAATTTTTGCCCATCATTTTACATTGACAAATAGATAAAATTATTAGTAATTTGATAATTAATAACTCTATATAATTAATTTATATTCCACTGATATTTACCAAAATGAGAACCATTTTATTCTAATTTTTAAGTCAATTTTTGATTCATCAATTAAGAAAATAATATCATATGATTCTAAACAATATAAATTTTGTATATCATTATGATATCATAATTTTAGTTACTGCACATTAATTGTTAATAATCATAAATTCTTCCAAATAAATTAATCAATTATAATTATTACCATATAAATTAATCAATCATATATATATATAGACAAGATCATAAAAATTAAAATAGCATAAACAACATAATGATTCGAAAAAAATATATCATTAGTTAGAAATCAATATTATAGATAGATAATATCATGGATAGATAGATGGATATAGATATTCGAGATTGTAATGTGATTCGATAAATAATTAAATAAAAGAAATAAAATTATATAATAAGAGGATATCAAACAAGAATTTTACAAGAGAATTTAAAATCATCATTAATTACCAATAATATTATAATTTTAATTTTAATTAAATAAAATTAAAAGCTAATTCTTCCTTATTCAATTCAATCAAATTATAATTAGAATTTTCAATCAACTATAGTATACTAATAAGGGTATTGTCTCACCCAGTAATTTCACACTGCCAACAAAAAAGAATATAAAAAAAATTATGGTTTCAATAATTTGATTCAAATATATAAGGATTGAAATGGTTACTTGAAAATTAGATTTTAAAAAATAAGACTTATCTTTTCTTCATTGTTCAAGATCACATTTTTTAATTTTTAGTGACAGCATTAAAGATATATTTGCTTTGTGATGTGAATTCAGTAAAGTCAAACAAAATTTGAAGCTATTGCTGATTCATCTATGGAAAGTCTTGGATCATGGGAATCCAGCTGAGACTTATAGAGTTAGATGCTGCTCTAGAATGAAAAGTGCTTCAAGATGAAAAGATAGTTATGGTTGCACTAGTAGAAACCAAGGGTTCCGGACGGATTTTACAGACGATTTTTCCATCGATATTACCAATGGATTTATCGACGGAAAGTGCAATAAATGGAAAATATAGGAGTTTTTTGTTGAAGACAATTCCGGATTTACCGATGGATTTTCCATCGGTAACTAATTTTATAAATAAATTTACTTGAAAATAATATTCCTGGTCAAAATCCGTGAAAAATTTTCCTAAAATAAAGTGCTTGAAAAATAATGTTCCTGGTGGAAAAAAATCCATCGAAAATATTTTGCTAAAATAAATTTATTTAAAAATAACATTATTGTCGAAATTTTCGGTGGAATTTTTTTAAAAAAGTTTTTTTTATTTAGGTATTGTTCTACGGTAAATATATAGAATCGCTGATAATTTGAACCTTATATCTCTCTAACAGCTTTCTCACTCACAACTCACTCTTACTCTTTCTCACTCTCTCTCCTCGGGCTCTCTCTCTTTGGAGACGCGGGCCGCACCCGGATCGACCCGGCCCCCGAGGCGGGGCGAACGGTGGCAACCGTGGGCGATGGCGCGACCCTGGCGACCAAATCCCGCGCGTTCCGCGACTAGATCCCTAACCCCGCGACGACGCTCGACCTCGCGTGACCCAATCCCGGAACCGGATGCGACCCGGATCCCACGCGACCCTGGCGATGGTGCTCGACCCCAACGTGATGTAGATGGCGCGACCCGGGCTACCGCCTCGACCCTGGCGCGATTCAATCCTGCGTGGCAGCCCCCGGCCTCGATCCACGACCGTCGACCCCGGAGCTCGTTGCCCGCAGGCGCTTGACCGGCGACCGGACCACGCGAGCCTCGCTCCTCGCACGACCGCTCACAAACCACTCTCCCACGTGACCTGCATCCCTCCAAGCAACCGTTCGGCAAGAAGGTAATACCAAATACACTACACTGTTTGCATTCTTTTTTTCAAGTGTATTTAGCTTCTCTTACTTATTGATATTTGGTTTATTTTGGTTTTTGTTTGTTAATTTTGATTACAAGAAATTTGTATAGTTAATTTGTTGATATGATTTGGTTTGATATTTTGTTGTTAATTTGGGTTTAAAGAAGTTTGGATCTGTTCAATTGTGGCTTGGTTGAACCAAATTTGGATTTGTGTAATTTCAAAGCTTTTGAATTGGAAATTTAGAACAACAAACTTGGCTTAGTGTATTTGGTATTAAAATCCGAATATGAATCATGAAACTAGTGATTTGTTTTAAGTAGTTTGGGCTCGTATTCTCATCATTCTTTTCCATCTTTAGGATTTGATTTTGTTCAAGAGCATCAGTCTCTTGGAACATTTATGGTGGAGCATATAATTCTCGTCTTTTTTAAGGTAATATAAGTAACCTTTTTTCCTTATTGAATTACTTTTGTTGTTAGGATAAAGACTTATGATTTTTGAGATAGAGTTGTAGGAATATAGGATTGCATGACTGGGGGAAGGTGTAGAGGTCCTTCCTCGACTTGTTTGCACTATTTGCTGGAGAATTGATTGTGTATGCGAAGATTAGGATATGCATGTTGTGATGTCATAAGGGGTGTGTTTAGAACGGTTTTAAGATCTTTAAATGTTTGTTTGATTGTATTGTGAATTTTATTTGATGGATTGATATATGTATATATTGAAATTAATTTTATTGTGAATTCCACTCTTTTTAATTTAAAGAGTGGAATGTTAATCTAATGGGGTGCTGCCAAAATTTTGTTAAGTTAACGATCAAAGACTATTTGTAAAAATAGTTAGTTACATCAATTAAAATTTTAAATTATTCAAGTTTAATGATTAATTTCTAAGAATAGAAGCCTAGAGTCTCAACCTTTCAGTTTTTTTTCTTTTCCCTTTGTTTGTTTAATTAAAACAAGCACATATCAAAAACATCTTTCTAGGAGGAAAAGGACACTTGAGGACATGGGGTTTATAGCAAATAGTGTTAATTCCTTTGTGATCAGACAATTCTAACTAGAGGTAATTTGGCATAGATAGAAATAACTTTTTCCTTCTCAAATAGTGAGAACATGCAAGATTAGTTACATATGGCTAGATATTGACAAGGATAAATCATTCATGTCCTTGGAACTTGAGTTGGCGCTAACCATATCCTAAAGGCTGTCTCCACATATCAAAAGCACAAAATGCCTAATTGTCCATGGCCCTTACATCTCATTTAGATAAATTTATTTTTGTATGAACTCATTTCCTTCTTGACTCTTCCAAGTGGTGTAGTCTTGGGGTAGCAATGACAACAAATTATGGCATGAAACGGCTTATATATATGTGTAGTCTTCTGTGCCAACTTATGAGTGGTTTAAATTCAAAAATCATTATGGATGGTTGAGTCAGTAGGTAAGGATTATAAGTTGTACATTTGTGATATTATTTATATCAAGGAACCAAACAACTTTGGTCCTTTAAGTATAGACCCGAGAGTTCATATCCAAGAGTTACTTATAGTTGTACTAGGAATTTTAACAGAAGATTAAACATAAGTGCAATGTGTTAAAAAACAAAACAAAAAAATAAGTGCAATATAGTTTTTAAAGACCGAACAATAATGAGGTAAATAAAACAATTTTGTTGATGTATGTTTTAAGAGAACATGTTAAGGTTACATATATTTAAAAAATGTTATTTAATAACTTTTTTTGGTGGATTAAAAAATAGTTTGAGCATAATACTTACCCAAATCAGAATGAGGACATGGCTTTGGGCTTAATGATATTTGCGAGGTATATATTTATAGCTACAACTAATCTATTAACGAAAATTCTAATAACGAGTTAAAGAGGCCATCCACATAGAGTGAGTTGTTCATAAAGACTCACATGCGCAAGACGGATAGACATGGGTCGCTACTCGCTCAGAGAATGTTTGGGTATATATGTTCTGAGCACTTATTGTTTGTATATATATTTAATTTATTATTTCATATATTTGATAGATGTTTAATTAATTTAATTTTCTTATAGCATGCCTTGGAGAGGAAATAAGAAAGCGGATGAAGGAGAAGGAGACAAGATTAAGAAAGCAAATGAAGAAAAAGAGACAAGATTAAGAAAGTAAATGAAGAAAGAGATGATGTCTTTGTGGAAGAAGATGGCAGCTGGTCCTCTGCCGCCAAACACCGATGATGATGATGATGGTGATGGTGATGGTGATGATGATGATGATGGTGACGGTGATGCCTTACGATGATGATGATGGGACTTCTCCTATTTGAGTTATTGTTTTTTCTTTATTTGTTATATGTTGAACTATTTATATTTGTGTTTGTAGACTTTTTGATAGTTTTATCTATTTTACATTTTGGACTTAAATTTATTGTGTTTTCTATTTATTAAGTATTTTTTAATAATTTTTCATTATTAAATATATTTACATATTTATAATTAGCTTTAAATAAAAT
The DNA here is from genome assembly GCA_030441495.1 of Dalbergia oliveri. Classification (NCBI taxonomy): domain Eukaryota; kingdom Viridiplantae; phylum Streptophyta; class Magnoliopsida; order Fabales; family Fabaceae; genus Dalbergia; species Dalbergia oliveri. The sequence goes on along the minus strand of JAMLFY010000013.1, from coordinate 4,844,663 downwards.
ATAAGCTGATAAAAATACAGGCAAATTACAAGCCAAAATAAATTTTTAAAAAAGTTACTTACCGACGGATTTTTCCGTTAAAATAACACACAAAAAAACAAAATTAAAAATTAAATATAAAAATAAAAAAATTCTAATTACAACGGAATTTTCCATCGGTAAAAATCTGATTAAAAAAACGAATTTAGTTTTAAATTACCGGTGGAAAAAATCCGTCGTAACTTTAAGAAAAAATAAAATATTATCGATGAATTTTTCAAATAAATAAAATACTTTAAAAATTACCGATGGAAAAATCCATCGGTAAAAATAAATTTCCAAGTAATGTTTTTATGATGACGAATTTGCGAATTTCTCTTAGCCCTTATCGACGGATTTTTTTAAAAAAATCTGGAAAATCCGCCAGGACGTTAATCGCGGATATTTTTAATAATACTTACCGACTACATTTCCGGTTGACAAAATCCATCGATAATTCCACGGTAACTTGATATTCAGTCGGTAACACCATAAAATCCGTCGGTAACGTTATTTCTGGTAGTGTTACTTCATGAATAATATATTAATGATTTGATTATTACATTGCTCAGTGGATTTTTTTTAACTAGGGCAACACATCCATTCAACAATAAGGCGTGCTTTATTGGAGAAGTACATGCATCTTTTGCGCGATGAAAGTCTTTATCATATGTCAAATTTTATGGCCAAATTCAACAATATCAATATCAAGATCATTCTACATAAATATAAGTTAAATTTTATGTATAATTTTGTGAAGAAAATAAGAGATCCTAATTGTTTTATGGATATGTTCATTATTAAGCCTTTTTTTAGTTGTTAAATGTAACACGCTTTTAAGTATAACATAATCCTTAAGCCTTGATATTAGACTTAGGAGTTGTTACTTATAATTTAGGGAACCTTACTTAAGTATCCATAGCGAATTTGATTGATTTGTGTAATAATTAATTTGCAATTCTACAAAATATATATAAAGGAAACAAAGTATTCATTGAATATAAATCCAAATACAAGAAAAAGCTCTTCTATGAGCTTTAATGTACATATGTCTCCTTTTATATATATATAACAAAATACAATTTATGAGGAACTTCAAATATTGAGCTTCCATAGTAACCGCCTCATTTTTCTTTTGATTAATATGGAGATGACAAGGGAACACAAACAAACATAGGGGTGAGAATTGTGAAATTCTCAGTAGCATCCCCAAATACATAATAACATCTATGTCATCGTCATCGTCCCAACCACTCGGTTTATTTTAAAAAATGTGATCATGCATTATATATCAAAGATTCCTTTTAAAATTCCAAATCATCCTTTCGAAGTGGATTTCTTTTAATACTCAATCACTTAGTACACATATCTTATAATGCTCAAGATCAAATAAATCATCTTAGATAAATAATTGAATGCAATATGAGTATGCATATGAATGATGCAATGACTGTCTTTAGTGCAATTATCTTTATGTGCCCTTGATATGTCGAAGGGGATTTCATATACATCATTTTCATCTTTACGTGCCATTGGTACATCGAAGGGGATCTCATATCTTTCTTATCTTTATGTGTCCTTGACATACCGAATGGGATCTCATCTTTACATACCCTTGACATATGGAAGGGAATCTTTGATTTTACTTAGCACATAATATAGAGGACTACTTAGGACAATTGCTATTTTAACTTGTCTTGGCCCTTGATCTATGGTGGCTTATTGCACTCTTGGGTAATAGACTATTTTTCAAGACTGACTCATTCCTACATGATCATTGGATTTACTTTCTCCAATTCAGATCTATAGTTAGGTTTACTTCCTAAACTAATTCAAGGGTTTACTTTCTACAACATATTGGATTTATTTTCTTTGGCCCAAAAAAACATAATATCATTATTTTTTCTTGTAAGGAAATTGTCAAAAGTATTCACAATTATATACACATAACATCTTCATGCTCATGTCATGTATACAAGCATCACAATCATACATGCATTAGTATCAATTTCTAAGTTTCTTAATGTGTCAAGCATACATATCACTCATGATCTCAAGCTATGACCTAAATCTTCTTTTTATATAGGAGCATATATTATGAGCACTCAAATTTACATATGTGTAACATCATCATTAAATTCACATAGTATACTAGACATCAAGTTACTAACATTTCATCATTAATTCAGCAAATTAGCATGTCCAGAATTTTAGTCTAAGAAATTTATGGTTAAATTACTTAACATCATCAAAACAGAGCAAAACTATTTTTCAAAGTTAATTCACGATGTCTATGACCCTATAAAAATTTCAGAGCAAAATAACATCTCTAGTTATATTAACAAAATTTCACAAATCACTACAAGAAAAGCGCGGAACCAACGCCTATACCAACGGGTATTTTGATGGGTTATATTTATACCTGTGGGTGTCCTGACGGATAATGGGCATCGATTTCCATTAATGAATACTACGATGGTATATATAACCCGTCGATTATTATCGATATGTTTACGACGGGTTAATTAAATATTTATTATCGATACAATTATATAAAAGGCACCATGGATGTTAGAAGCATATTTATACTGACGGGTTTATCTAATTTTACCAACTAGTATTTAAATAAATAAAATTATTTTACTATGTATATTATCGATGATATATTAATTTATTGAAAAAATATATTTTAAAAATATTTCATATTCCGACGGTATTACTCGTCGGTAATATATTTTTGTTTTTATCCGCTATTTGTTTATGAAGTAATCGGTAATTTATTTATTTATTTATTTATATAATTACGTAATTATCAACTAAATTGATATTAAATAAGAAAATAATAAAATGAATAAATTTAATTGATTAAATAAAATAGTTAATTATAACAATAAAATATATACAAATTACAATAAATGTAAAAATAATCCAGAATGAAAAAAAAAGAATACTATAAAAAAAATCCAAAATGGAAGAAAAAGAAGCTAGATAAAAACTAGCTGAAACTCCTGGGCGTTGGCATCGTTAGCATCGTCATGGCATTTCCCTGTCATCGTCATCTGCTCCATCGACTATGAGTGGCCTTCAGAGATGGAAGGGAGTGGGATATGGGGAATGGGATCTGGGGAGCGTCTAGGATCTTGAAGCCTAGGTCCTGGAAGAAGGTCATCACATTTGCAAGTGATCTTCTGCTACATCTTCCGAAACTAAGCCTTTTGCTTTTTTTGCTACTCCAATGAGAGCTTAAGCTCTTGGATCTCTTGCTCCTCTCCATAGCTGCTTGCCTCCTGCTAGTGAAGCCTGCAGGGAGCTGCCTGCTCCGCTTGATCAACTGGGCTCCTGCTCGAGCTCTTGGTTAAGGGCATGGACACGCTCCCTCAGGGCATCATCCCCATAGCTGACCCAATGGTGGAGGATGGGGATATGCTCTCAGGGTAGTACCAAATCCATACATGCGACCCTTGTAAGGGTCGTCAACTACCTAGGTTCACACATCCTCCTCATTAGAAGGAGGAATGTAAGCATCGGCCCTAGCCTCAGCCATCTGGGTCTAATCCTAGTCTGAGCCTCTCCTAGAGATCTGTAACCGTGCTACAAAGGAAAAAGATAAAACACATTGTAAGTAATGATTATGACATAAATGAAAATAATAATAAAAATTAAGTAAAGATATGTCTAAATTTAAACTTACATAGGTCGCCTGGAGCGAGGGTCTCCCAGACCTCAGATTGCCCTCTGCTCACCCTTTCGGGTGTGAGTCTCCCAAAATAGCTCGCCCTGTGTCGGAGGGCGGGTCAACTCCCTTGCCTACATAAATAAGCACAATAAAGTCATAAAAATATAGCATTTGCCACAATTCAAATATAGTAAATGTTATTATAAAATGTAGAGAGGTTAAAGAATTACCAAACGCTTATGGGTCCCTCCTAGGTGCTCAACACACCGTGTGCGCGACCCGCGCCTTTTGAAGGTCGGTCATGGCCTAGTGACACTCCAGCTCACCAAGGTGGCGTCATTCAGCCATGAGCTCTTCATGTGTCCCTTACGGACATCATGAAACATATCCGTATTCGCTTGGAGGACCTAATCCTCCAAGCCTTTTTCACTCAGGCTCATGCTCGGGCTCAATGTAGAATGTTTTTTGCATAAACAAATTCAGCACATTAGTGATTATATATAAGCATATAATTAAATAATATAAACATATATTTTAACAAAAGCGAAGCAATCATAGAATTACCTTCTACTCCTTCTACCACAACTCCTTGACATTAGGAGGGATGTTAGTCCATGTGGGCCACGGATGGTTATCCGACTCTGTATAACCTCCGTGATCCTATGGTGAGGACGCAAATGGATGAAAACTATTACATAAATGAAATAATATAAAAAAATAATCAAAATTGCTCAAATATCATAAGCAATGTAAAATTAAAATGTAATAAAAAATATGTTTCAACTTACATGTCTTTACGGCCTAATCTGGAAGCGGTCTACCATCAAGCCTAAGTGGCCTGCCATTCTGGGCCTGAGGCTTCCCATCGTGTCCTGTCCCTGACCTAGTTGAGGAAGAAGGAGTCTGATCGTATACGGGTTGGAGTTGGGGCAAGTGGTAGGGCTAGGGGAAGGTCGCTAATGCAAGTAGGTGTGAGTGTGAATACGGGAGAGGTGGGGCCCAGCATACCCAGGAGTGGGCATTATTTGGAAGCCTAGGGTGCTGATGGTCGGACTGAGGTAGAGATGGTGGGAGGGGCGGTGGCTGAGGTGGTGGTGGTGGGTGACAACTTTCAAGGTCAGCCTCTCCTCTACCAGCCATATTGAAACAATTAAAAAATAATCCACAATAAAACATTAATTTAATCAGGAAATTTCAAATAATTTCACAATAATATTGCATATAATATTGAACACCTTAGTTAATCTGAAAGTGTAGGATGTTTTCATCATCACTCTGTTGTTGATTACTAGATGACTCATTAGTACTACTATCACTTATTTCATCTTTGTGATTTCTGATTGGGTGGTTACTTGTGCATTCAATTAAGTCAACTTCCCTAATAGTCAACGAAAGAGGGTTTTCAAGATTGTCTACATTGAGTCCTGCTCTTGAAAGAGGTGGATCATCCACTTGACAAGCATATTCAATAGTATCTTCCTCTATTTCAATCCTACCTCTTAGTTTTATCTTGTTCACAACCCTCCATTGTGACCTACTTTTCCAGGATAAGACATATAATATACTTGTCTGGCATTTTGGGCTATAATAAATGGATCATAACTTCTATATCTTCTGGTGTGATTAATTTCAATGATTTTGTAATTATTATGTTGGCGTGTCCCACTTAGTCGGGTAAGGTCATACCATTCACATTTGAATAGGACACATTTATTTGTGAGCTCACCTACGTTCTCACATTCAAGGATTTCCTTAACAACACCATACCAATCACATTCTCCGTCCCCAGTTTCACCTTTAACACAAATATTGTTGGTTTTTTCCCTGCACCTCAATCGCTGTGTGAAACTTGTACCCATTAACATAGTACATGAGCCAACTTACAACTTTATTTTTTGGGTCCAAACTAAATTAAACAAATGGGGACATGTTATACCATTATTTTTGTTATGAACCTACGTACATAAAGTTTGAAATGTCAAACTTACTTGTATCAAACAAAATTAACAGATACGAATATTTTGGGTTACATAATCTTAAACAAGTGGACTTATATGTAATCTAAACTAATCCAGAAATTGTTGAAGAGAATCTTGATGTAGTTGCTCAAAGTATCTGTTGTTGAAAATATATTTTACGTTATTTTATATATGTATAACATTACACTCATACCTACAAAAAAAGGGATTTTGACTTACAATCTGAATGGTTGCACCTCATCACAATTTATCAAAATGTGTAAGTGTGCAGAATTCCATTCTTGGAAGTCAACCATGGAGGCACGCTCTTTCCAGGCTCAACCAGGTTGATTGAATATAGACAAAGTAGGTGGAATAGAACACTCCCTCCATCGTCGTTACGACCAACTGAGTTCTCCTAGATTGAACATGTGGCTGAAAGTAAAATGAGCAGAAATTTGAAGTCTCTTTCACTAGATAAGCTTGGCATATTGATCCTTCCACTTGAGACCTATTCTTTAGGTTCTTAAACCCTCCTATTTCCCTTTCAAATGGATACATCCACCTGTATTGAACCGGTCCACACACTCATGCTTCATATGCCAAATGTATGGGCAAGTGTTCTATTGAGTCAAAGAACCAGGAGAAAAATCTCTCTAATTTGCAGAGAATTTTGGGAATATTTTTTTCCATGACAAGCAAATCATCACACCAAAGAGTAGAAGAGCATAAATCCCTAAAATACTGACTCAGCTGAAAAGGGCTTTTAGACAATATCAGGTAGCTCTCTAATGCAATTGGAAGAAAACACTCCATGAACATGTGACAATCGTGGCTTTTTATGCCAACAAACTTACCTGTGCAACATTGACACACCTATTTAAGTTAGAAGCATAACCATCGGGCATTCTTAACTCCTTAAGCTACTAACAAACAGCTTGTTGCTAATTAGAACTCAGGGCATATTTGGCCTTTGGTTTATAGAAATGACTATCTCTCATTCTTGTAAATGCAAATCAGCCGCGTGCAATCTCAGCTAGATCATGCCTTGCCTTGTTGTTGTCTTTAGTTTCTGTATCCAATACAGTATTCATAATATTGTCAAACACTTTTTCTCAATATGCATGACATCTAAACAATGACGCACAAAATTATCCTTCCAATACGGCAACTCCAAGACTTTGTTTGGTCCAATTATGGTACACTCCATAGCCTAGCTTTGCACTACCTTTTCGATTTCTATTATTTTTGGGACATCTTAACTCGATCCCACATTTCATGGCCACTTAGTCTAACTAGAAGCTCATTATGTTCAACACAATTTCTTTTAAAGCCGTATCTAATTCCTATATGGATTATCAGAATCTAAGAACCTTCTATGACAATCAAACCAAGAGTTCTTTCCTCCATGTTTCAAGGTGAATGCTTTATTTTTGTCCATACAAATTGGGCATGCTAATTTGCCTTAGGTCATCATCCAAACAACATTCTATAAGCTGGAAATCATTGATGGTCCACATAAATATAGCTCTCATCATGAAGTTCTACTTAGTTAAAATGTCATAAGTAAGAACACCCTGGCACCACGCTCATTTGATTCATCAATTAGGGGTTGAAGACACACATCAATCTTAGCTTTTGGATTATCAGGGCCAATGATTATACATGTTAAGAATAGGTAAGGATCTTTTATGCACATGTTAGGAGGGAGATTATAGGGCATAACTACTGGGCCAATAGGAATAGGTTTTGCTAAATTGGTTATTCAAAGTAAATCCATCTAAAGAGTCCCAATCTAACATTTCATGGGTCAAAAGAAAATCAGGATATTGTTGATTGAACTTTTTCCATGCTTCACATGTGCAATGGATGTGTCATCACACTATCATCCCTCTGATTTTCACTATGCCACCTCATATGAGAACCTAAACTCATTGACACATAGAGTCTTGTGAGTTTAGGATTAAGGGCAGATAGTGCATTCTTTTATGAGGGACATCCTTATACTTCCCACTTCCACGTCTCTTGGGTTTAAACCTAGGCTCTTGGAACTTACACTCAGTCAATAAAATATCATTTTTATAATAAAGCATGCAACCTTTCAAGTAACAATCAATCTTTATTTCCTTCAACCCAAGTTTAGAAACTAATTTTTTAGCTTGATAGAAATCTTTTGGAATTGCATTGGGGTTCGACTTAACTCATCGATTAGATCAGCCCACTAATCAAAAGAACTTTGGCTTTGATTCCTTTAGACTAAATGCTCAACATTTGAATTGCTAATGACAATTCAGAGTGCACACAATCCTTCCATAAAAGGTTGATTGGCAGCTTCTAGGGGACTATAAAACTGAGCGGCATCTTGGTTGGGCTCCTAAACTGAAGGCTGTGAATAACGAGTAACAAATTTAGGACCAACGCATCAAACACCATCTGATGATGCCTAGCTAAGTTATCCTCCCACAACACATTACCCACGTCCTGGGTTATATGGATCCCACCAGAACTACTTCAGTTTGAAACATACCCACTTGGTTCCATGCATTAACTACCTCCCTATGCTTGGTCCAAACCCAATAGTCAGCATGAATCCCCACTTGTACAAATGAACCTTTATTATATCATCATCCATATACTTCCTACATTTGCACTTATTACATGGACACCTAACTTTTGCTTCATTAACGAACTATTGTGTTTTATATGTCATACTCATAAATTCTTCAACACCACTATAAAATTTCGTTTAATCCCCCTCTATTAGATGCAATATATCATACATCCATGATCGATTTGAAGGTAACATTGCGCTTGTGATTAACCCTAGACCCTACAATTTTGTAAAGATTGAAAGTTATTACTTTCAAATACAAATTCAATTGCTATTTAAATTTTAAGTACAACTACTTTTATCTTATTCTCTCAACAAATATTCTGAAAATTTTGATAGCATATCCCTTTAAATTAGGAGTTTTTCGTCACATATTTCTTTTAATTAATCTTTAAAACACATTCAATTGGTCTTTAAGTTTTATTTAAATTATTATTTTCAAACAAATTCAATTGGATTTTAAGTTTTTTTAAACATAGTTACTTTTATTTAATCTATTATTCCTAAAAAAAGGTTAACAAAATTTCAACAGCATCTTGATTAAATTAGGAGCTTTTATCATAGATATTTATTTTACTTGGTTTTTAAAACACATTCAATTTGTCTGTAAGTTTTATTTAAATTATTATTTTTAAACACATTAAACTAACTTTTAAGTTTTTTCAAATATAGTTACTTTTATTTAATCTATTATTCCTCAAAAAAATTTAACAACATTTTCAGCATCTCCCCTTAAATTAGAAGCTTCCATCATTACATATTTCAGTCAATACAACAATTATAAATATTATTATAAAGATCAACAATAGAATAAATATAATGAAACACAAATTTGGGCAACCATTAAAAAATTATATGACTATTGTTGTAAAATATATGGCTGGAAAAAATTTACAAAGTGTTCTTGTTTAAGACATGAATATTTGTTATTTTTTAAATATGGAGGCTTCTATTTTAAAGTCAGAGTGTATAACCATAGTACTTAGAAATGGATTATTCAAGATATAACAAAAACATCCAAGATTGTGAAGTTCGCAATGATGACATTGAAAGGCCTGTAGCACTTGAGGATTATGTACATTTGTTTAAGTTGCACGTAACTTTCAAGAAACGTACATGATTCTTAAATCTATAATACCCAATGTACACGTCAGTACAAGTTTTGTACGGTCTTAGCTCCAGGACCTCCGGGTCCTGAACTTCACTAAGTCTAGATCCTACACTTGTTTGGAAGGCTATATGTTAAGTAACATTTCTTGGAATTAAAAGTCACGTAATTGTTCCTAAAAGAAAAATGAGTTGAAGAGCAATTTTTAATGAATTTTAGAAACCCTTGAACATTTCATTTTTAGCCTACAAGTTTAGAAAATCTCAGAAACTTTAAATTTGAACTAAAACCTAAAATTTGGATTTTGAATGGTTGGGATTTTGATTTTTTTGATATTTTATTTGAATCCAAATGGGGTATTTTCTTATTTACATTTATGTTTTAAAGTTAATGAATTAACTTAAAATTAACAAATGTAAATAGGTGGGGTGTTGTTCAGTGCTGTTGCTCCAAGATTCTACATAACAGACTAAGCTGCAACGAGTTATGATCGCTTAAGCAAGATATGTTCGTTAGCAAGTGTTTACTTTTCCAGGTTCACTGTAGTGAATGTGTTAATGTCAACACAGTGCAAAATGATGCGTTTCATTTTAGTGAGCCCAAACCCTTTTAAAACACCCCATAGCTTGGGTTTCATTCCAAAACCCGAAGCCTCCCCTCTCACTCCCTCCAAGCCCTTCTCCCTTCAAATCCACTCCAATACTTTTCCTCCAAGTGATTTAAGGTGATATTTTATGGGTTTTTGTTGTCTCTTTCCTCCTCATTTCATATCTTGGTGACTGGGTTGTTGGTTGTCTCCATTGTTGTTAGTGGGGTGCTCCCCAATGTTGTTAGAGTTATGTTTGAGCAATCTAGAGATTATTAGAGTATAATCTTGAGTTTTGTGGCTTAATGGCAGACATTGGTTCCATTTCCATCCTCGAAACGTTGTGGGTGTTGACGCCACTTCTTCCTCCCTCCAGGTGAGTGGGTTCATATCCTATGATCTTTATTTTGGTCATTAGAGTTAATTTCCTTAAATTATACATGTTTGCATGATTTTAGAGAATATTTCAAAGATTAGAGATTATGATTGGTTCACTATATTGATGAAAGAAAAAGATAAATTTTCAACAAGGGCATGAAATACTTGTTTTAATGTAAACTCATGGGACCATTATTGCTAAATGATTTATTAAAGAGCTAGAGTATGATTATGACTTCATTTAGAGATTTTAGAAATTTCCATGATGATTTCAAAAGTAAGTATTTATGTATTATAGAGTTTTATACCCAAAGCAGGTTTAAAGAAATGATATGATTTCATGATTTAGAGATTTGATGGTAGTTATAGAGAAACAGTGATTGGCAAGCTAAACCCGATTGTTAACTTTGGTACCAAGTTATTCCAGAGGACAATCTCATAGAGCAGAGAATAGAACCTAGTTAGGTGTCCAATTTAGATCCTAAGGGATCATAGACGAGAATTCATTATGACATGGTTGACATGCATAACTAGAGAATTTATATTTTATTATGCAAGTCATAACTAGAAATCCCTGTTTTTCTAGTAGAGTCCTGTATTTATGTTTCCAGAGATTATTGATTTAAGAACTATTATGTACATGTAATGAAATGATTTCAGAGAAATTGCATTAACTAGTTTTGATGGATATATATGTATGATTATTTGTTCTCTTGGTTGTCCCATGAGAAGGTTATAGGTGAGGGCCTGCTTATTGAGTTTTAGATGAAACTCACCCTTCTTCTTTTTCCATTCCAGATTCGTTAGTGTTGCGGGTCATTCTTATCCACCTACTTCCTAACAGGAGAAAGTTCCAATTGGTGAGCTTCACTTTGGAGTGAAGTACTCCTTTTGCATTTTGATTAGAGATAAAGTGCTCCAATGTACATGACGGCAGGTCCTGGACCATAGAGATAGAGTGCATTGATTTATCATGATTATTTTGTATTTACATGATTCTAGTTTTCATGTATATCTTGTATAGAGAGCAACTACATATTTTTGAGTTAGATATATAAAGATTAAGAAATGATTTGTTTTCTAACTTTAGAGATTTATGCTAGAGTTGATTATGATATTTTTTTATGATGATTATATTTTCAAAGTGCCAAAGGTTTATTAGAAATGTAAATGATGTTTTATAAATGGATTTAATATTAAAATATGCATATAGAGAGACTCAGAGGTCACGAGGCTTACTTGGGAATGATGATTCCTCACATTGTCATGTCCAAGTCGGGTCATGAAAAGAAGTGGCTACACCTCAAACAAAATCCCTACATTAGCAACATAACAACCATAATTGCTCCCAAATGCAACAAAACACAACACTATGGGCACCCATAAGCGAACGGAAAAAGTAAACCAAATAAAAAATTAATCGATTAAAATGCTCACCAAGGCTCGTAGATCGCAATGGCAGTCTTAGAATCTAGAATGAAGCTTTGGTGTGGCAAAGATGGTGGCACGATGGTGGTTTTAGAGAGAAAGGGAGAGTGTGTAACGCCTCGAATTTCCTATGTACAATGAGGAAATGCCCTGAGGTCATTTTACCGGAAAGTGAGGATCGCCAATCGGCCATCCTCAAGGGATGTTTGTTGATTAATAGGGGATTATATGTGTTATGTGTGGTAATAGAGGAAGGAATCTCATTTTTGAGTTTTACGTGAAATTACCAAAACGCCCTGTGGCTGTTTGTCATCGTTTTGGTGGTTCCTAGACTTTACCAAAAGATTTTAAATGATGTTTATAAGTGGTTTTTGATGTTTATTGGAGCCGAAGGTGGGCAGTTTAGTGCGAAATTACCATTTTGCCCCTAGAACAGTGTACAATGAGCCTAATGACGTGATTAAGCAAACCTAAGCAATATTAGGCTCTAATCGAAGATTAATTTATTTTGATAATTAATCTAGAGTCAAAATAATTTATTGAGGTTAATTAGAACCTAAGATTGCTTAGATAAACTCTAATTGCATTCTTTAATTCAAGATTCCTAGTCATGGAATCTTGAATAGTATTTTCTTTCCAATTCCTTAAATTAAGGAATTGTGCCATACCTCATTTGACTAAGAAAATGAATTTAATTTGTTAATCTAGTATGACCACTCCCTAATCAAGTCTTGAACCACCTTAATTAACCATTTTCTCACCTAAACACTTTCTTACAAACTCCTAATCAAAAGCCTAATCAAAGACACACCTAAACACATCATTAAACCACAATTACATGAGCAATTTCTCCTCCCCCTTGGCTGTCTAAGATTGGCTGAAATTTACCCTCCCATGTGTAGCACATGGTGAGTTTGTTTCACTCAAAGACCATGCCTTAAGCCATGCCTTGCCCATGCCTAGCCATGCTTTCTACCATGCCTCACCATACTTCCATGAAACAATTCTCTCACCTCATGGAACATGAGGTCAAGGCCTCCTCCCAAATCAGCCAACATGTTTCATTTTTCTATAAATACCAAGCCTTTGAAGACTTGGTTGCTCTTTGGATCATTTGCCAAGTTCAAGCATTCTTGCACTTTCTCTTTTCCTCTCAAATTCCCTCAACTTGGCCGAATTTCTTCCTCCAAGTTTCAAGAGGATTTTCCTTCTCCATTTCATCAAGAACTCAAGCTTTCTTTCATATCTCTCAAGACTTCAATTGGTAGGGGTTTTGTTTTCAAGTTTTTACTTGTTTTCTTCAAGAAAAGTTCTAGTTTTCTCTTGGTTCAAACTCTTTTCCTCTTCCTTTTTCTTTTCGGCCAAGAGGCCTTTTATGAAAAGAACATGAGCTTGATGATGAGGTTTCAAGATAATGACTTGTTGTTGTCATGTGAGAAACCTCTAAAGCTTGAAACAACTTGGTCTTGGACCATACATGCTTGTGTTTCTTTCTTTTCCTTGCTTACATTTTCGGTTCCTTTTTCCTTTCCTTTGAATGGTTTCGGTTTTCCTTTTCCTTTTCCCCTTGAAAGATTTTGGTTTCCTTGTTTTACTTGAACAAAGTTTGCTAAAAATGTTAAGTAGATCACAAAAGTTTTGTTAAGAAAATTAATCACATGTTTTCAAAGAGCTCTAAGCTTACCCTTGCCAACCTTAAAGTTGGTCGGCCGTTCTAAGAGTTTTACTCTAGATTGAAGCCCATGAGCAATAAAATAAAGAATATGACTTAGTTCTTGTATTTTGTTTAGACAAAGTGTTGAGCTTTGTGTCTATTTTCTTGAGCTTGATGATGAAGTTCAAAACCAAAGACTTCTTTGAAGTCTTGGTGCTAAGAACTCTAAAGCTCACTTTATGTTGTTAAGATGCATATTGGGTTAAGGTTATGATGTTCCTTTAAAGTCTTGTAAGAGCTCTAGTTAAGATAAAATGAGTTGCACACATGTTTATGTTTATGCCTTGCATAGCATGTTTATTTTGATGTCATCACTAAACTCTCAAGAATAAATAAATGAACTTGCATTATCATGTTTAAATTTCAAGCTTGCATTTCATGTTTATATTTCAAGTCATCACTTAATCTTTAAAGATAATAATGAGGTTGCATCTCATATTTATTTTATGCTCTCACTTTACTTTCTAATGAAGAATAAAATGAGTGCATATCATGTTTAAGTTTATGCCATCACTTAAACCTCCTAGAGCTCAAAGACTTGCCCAAGTATCTTGCATAAAGTTTTAGAAAATGGAGGCATTTCAAGGAATGCCATTTCGGCCTTGTGATGATGATGATGGACTTGGATGAGTTCATTTAATCATAAGTGTCCATAGTCTAAGTCTTGGAATTTTTCTAAGCTTAGATGTACTCAAGGAACTTTATGAACAAAGTTTTATGTTTTAAATCATTCCTTGAGCTAAATAATTTAGCTACTGACCTAGCATACATTTTTATGATTTCAATGAGATTAATTGGTTTCTAAAAGAGTTTTGAGTTCTAAAATGATTCCAAGAGAAACTAGCAACTTGTATGCATTTAAATCATGAGATTATGTGATTCTATGAAGCTTATGTTTTCGGTCTGCCCTTCATGTTTGGCCACTGTATGAATTCTGTTCTATGGTGTTAAAATGTGTAAAATTATGTTTGAGTGAAGCAAGGAACGATTTAGGGAAGTTAGAAAGAACAAGTAACTAAAAAGGACTTAAAATGTGAATTCTAGAACACTTAGAATGCACAAATTGTAATTCTGTTCCAGCATAATTGGACTTAGGAAAAGTGGTTTATAATTAGTGGATATGTGTAGGAATCCCTCATAATTGGTTTAGGAGTTAATTATAGAGCCTTAGGCGAAGACGGAACTTAGAAAGGGTCAAAAACGAAGATTCTAGGACCCGTAATCAATGATAAAATTCTGCCCAAAATATAGAGTTGTTTGGTTATGTTATAAATCATAAACATTAAGGAAAATTATAGGTAATGATCCCTTAGGTGTTATAAAAATCCATAATGAAGGATAGGATAATTGGAACACAAGTTTAAGACCCTAAGGGCCAAAGCATAAGACACCATGAGATAGAGGTGTGATGTGAGCATGAGGCCGAGTGGGTATACTCATAATGATGTGAATATGTTAATATCATGAAGTTGAGGCTATATGTGTGTTTGTGGCATGTTGCTATGATGATGTGGTATGCGATGTTTACAATGCATGAGAATATATGATATGTCATATGAGGTTCTATGGTTGCATGCTCATGTCGCATTCATACAAGATATGATAAAGAGGAAATGATCCCATTATGACTTCCCGAGTTAAGGGTTGTACGGGTGATCCAAGTAAGAGATATGTTTCCCCTCTTTTACCCCGTATGAATCTAGCGACGGCTAGTTAGGATGAGCTCATTCCTAGGCGATGGGTGATTAGGAGTTTTGGTGACTATGTTAAAATCGTTGGCCGGCATGTTGGGTGGATTTTGGTGACCATGATGAGGGTGGAAAAGGTTATGAAAGGAACTCAGAGAGTTCAAATGTGAAAAAGTTAAAGACGCACATGCATATGTTTCATTGATGCTTTGATTAAGTGATAAGTGTTATCTACGTGTACTGTCATGCTCAAGTATTGCCATGCATACATAAAATATCTGCTGCATTCATACCATGAAGACTCATGCTAAAAGGAACCCACTTCGGATAATAGGATTTGTGAAATTAAAATTGAACCTATGCATGTATACCTCTTTCATAATGAAACCCAAAGTGGCTGGGCGACGACGATGACACTTGTGTTAAAGTTGGAGACCTCCTGAGAATCTTGTATAAGTATTCTCACCCCTTTTGTTTTTCCTTCCTGTCGTCTCCAGGATTGATGTAGATGTTCGTGATTTACCTTGAAGCGCAAGTGTAGGAGTTACGCACATCGGATTAGAGGGCGAATGGAAGCTTGAAGACTAGTCTAGCCTGTTTATAATTATGTTTAGCGTTAGTTAACCTTGCTTGATGTATTTAGTATCTTAGGTGTCCTTATATTCATAAGGGCATCGTTGTTTTGTTATGATTATAATATAATACTACAAGTTATGTTGTGTTTATTCCATGGTTTATTTATGATGGTTATGGTGATGTATACCTGGTTGTTATGTTTCTTGTTTAGAAGTCGGTCCCTACGCACATGCGGCTCGCATTTTAAGTCTTAAGTTCATAAAGAAAAAAAATTAGTCGTATTTTTATTACTCGTATTTTAAAGAAAGCCAAGTCAAGTTCTGAAACGAAGACGTAACCGCTAATAACTAGCCGAATGTGACTTCGAGCGTATTAGGTGAAAGTTAGGGTGTTACAGAGTGAAGAGAGAGGGATTGACAAAATGGGGAAGAAGGAGGCACACCTTAAGTAAAGTATGCGGATTACCAATGGATATACCAATGGATACACATTTAATGAAACGGTGCGTTTTCATGCAAGTAATGACCGATGGGTCACGGAAGGCGAAAATACGAAAGGTTGCGTTTTCAAATAACCGTTGGTAATAATAAATAAAAATATAATATATTTATTAAATACCTGTCGTAAACTCATTGGTAATATTCAACAAAAAAAATAAATTATAAAATATTATTAAAATATATTTTTGTTAATCAGCAGATAGATAACGTCGATAATGTTTTAAAAATAACATATAAAATACTATTAAATACAGATCGGTTAGGTAGTCGGTAATTTAATAAAAAAATAATTAATCAGGTACCTCTCGGATATACAGGTACGAATTATATTTAATAAAAATTAATTACAAAATCAAATTAAATACCTGTCGGTATGGTAGTTGGTAATTTAATAAAAAAATAAATTAAATAACAAGAACTCTACACCCGTCGGTCACAGTTGATAAAAATATAATTAAAAAACAAAATATTATACTGTTGGTAAACCCAACTGGAAATAATGCGCAACATGCGACGAGATTTATCACCATTGTTTGCCAACGAGGAAATAAACGGGTCTTTATGTAAATTTGTTTTAATTAGAAAAATACCATAACTCGTTGGATGCTAGTCGGCAGTGACCGCAGGTATGCAACTCGGTATACAGAATTTCTAGTAGTGAATTAGAGGTTAGAATCTACTTATTCAGCAATAGTCAAAATTTCCAATTTTACCCTATTAAATGAATATATAAAATCCTATAAAAATTTAGGGTTGAACTTCAAGATGTCCCCAATAGCTTGTAAAATTTTCAAGTCAAAATTCAATCATTTGACATAATAACAAAATTAGACAAATTCAGATGCTCCAGGATAAATTAGGGAGAAACTCTTGACTAGCTCGGTTCTTGAATTTTTAAAAATAGCAAAAGTGATCAAAATGACTCAAGAAAAAAATTGGAGACACTCTCATACGTTAGCTTTATCATGTAAAAATTTTAGCTCAAAATAAGGACTCCAACTATGTGAATAAAATCATACAAATTGAGTTGTTTGCTTAAACCAAATAATTCCAGCAACATAGTTCATAACTTATTTTGACAAAAAAGATTTTCTAAAATCATCCAATCATTCCACCCAATTAAACACTTCAATATCTATGTATGAACATTCAATACAACCAAAGATTTCCAGCCAATCCACTCAATAATTTAGAACAAATTTTGAAAAGAAAGAAGCTAAGAAAACCCTACTTGTCACTTATGTGCTCTTGTTCTTGTCTTGGCTTTCTCCAAAAGCTCCTACACCCAATTTTTTATCTAACCCTCTCAAAACCTCCTCCAAGGTAGCAAAACCAATAGCCATAATTGATGACAAAGTTGGGTGAGGGTTCTCTATAGGGAGTTGATTTAGGGATTACAAGAGGAAATATGTAGTTGGACTTTGATCATGGGAATTTGATTTTGTAACTTAGGGTTTCAATTAAGTTATGATATTTTGATGAACCAAGTGGAAAGGCTGAAAGGTGCCATGACCCGTCTTGGATTGTGACCGGACGTGAGGAACCCGTTCCCACGTAAGCCTAATGATTGCCTGAGTCATGATATATGCGTATTTTATTCATAAAATCCATTTCAAATCATTAACTAAATTCACATATCCTGAACCATAATAATCATAAATAACCCTTTCATCACAAATAAGCTGAAACTATAGCTAGGATACAAAATGCATTAAGTTGCTCTTTTACAAAGAAAACCATGAATGCCATATCAGTTTAAATACAAAAAGAATTATGGTAAATCAAAATGAAAACATGTATATATATAGTCTGGGACCCTACCGCAATATCATTGAAGCACTCTATCAAACAAATCACTTCACAGCATTGTGATGCTCACCCAAGTTGGAATGCTAAAGCTAGAGGAGGGGAGGTGGAGGATCCAAGACGGCACTTGTATTATGAGGAAAAGGGAAAAAAAGGTAAGTTTTATCATAAAATTCAATGAGTGGATCCTCACCTATAACCATACATCAGACAAGAAAAAGATACATAATCATAATAGTATTACATCTTAAAATCCAGATTATTTTATACTACATAATAGCTACGAAGTCATAGTTTGCTGGAAAACATAGAAAAACATATTATTTCTTAAAGAATTACAAAGAGAACGAGACTCGCCATAAATATAAGGGTGGTGCTTAGTCCTTAGCGAACAAGAGCATCTGAGATCTTAATGGTACCTGCGAACCACGTCCCTGGCGGACTGATTATAAATAAGGATAACTTGCTCTTTGGAGGGCACTTGGTATACCAAGGTTAACAGAATAACTGCCATTAACTCATAGCTCTGTTCTTCTAGAGAATTCGCTAATCTAAAATCAAACTAAAATAAAGAAGAGAGTTAGGTTTCTAAGTTCAACATTTCTCAATTCTCATAACTAAACATAAGCTTCATATTTCCATTTCCTCAGTCATCTAATTCTAATATTACAAATTAAACCATGTTTAAAATCATGAAATAAATCATACCATCAAGGTTATATTCTAAATATGGTCCCATGCATTTTGATAAACATAGATTTTTATGCTAAGCTTTAAAACACATTTTCTAGTCCTCGCAAAATACATACATACATATATATTGGTTCATGTCAAAACTCAAGTAATAATTCTCTAAAACATTTCATAATCCTAGAAATTAATTATAAAATAACCAAATAAGGCCATGAGATCAAACCCGCTCATTGCAGGGTAGAATGTGAAGGACCAACTTCACGGGAGCTTTGGGGAGAAGGAATAGCACCAATGTATTTCATAACAACCATAAAACTCATAAAATATTCTATGGGTATCTCTAAAATACTCTAAATCAACTTTAATAATATTGGGGAAACACTCCACTTCACAACAATGAGAGAAATAAACCATGTCCAACCCAGGAACATGAAGAATGGAGAGAGTGGAGATATAATCTAACAACATATACATACCTTGAAGCTTTAGGGAGTTAGATGGAGTGAGATAAAGAAAAGAGAGGAAAATAGGGTTTGGGGGTGTTGGTTTTGTTTTTGGAAATGGGGGAACCTGATGAGGTTTTTATAAAAAAAGGGTTGGATCATTAGCAAAATTGTGTTGAGGGTGTTGCTATGATCGGGGTGTGAGTGAGTCTGTCTAAGACAACGAGACTATCTCGAAACGGGCACGGACTGACTCCCGAACACAAAATGGCACAAAAAGACTCATTTGTTCATGCAGGCAGTACCTGTTTTGCATAATTCAAACCTCCTCCTGCAACATGGTTTTTGCATCCGGGCTATTGGGTAGGTCCAAGGAACCCTTGGACCATATCAGACGTGTCTACGGACACGTGCTAGAAGAGGCATTACAAAAGGGAGGTCTTGACCAAAATGTTGAGGAAAGAAAGAAGAAATATGATTTGTAATGTTAATATATAAGATGTGTAGAAATCTCATCACCAAAAATATAACTTTGTAATAAAATTAGAATTTTTATGTGGCTATTATTAATTCTTAACAAAGATAAGAGGTGTGATATCATAGCCATACACTTGTAGGAAGCTTACTCTATAAGCTTCATGCATCTAAAAAATCACACATTGAAATTTCCAAACAGATCAAATATTGGCCCTCAAGCGAAATTAAAATTAATGAAAGGCCATGATTAAAACTTACTCGACAAGTTTTAACCTATGTACCATTTGGCTCAACATGATTGGCTCACTTAAATTTAGTGAGCAAGTTACTTTTTGGTGTTAAAATTGTACACGGACATTTCACCAAACGTATAAAAAGGCTTCTCTAGAAAACGCATATATTGCTCGCAATTAAATTAAGTCTAAATCATCATTCATAACCATTTCTAATCTTAATTCTATCTTTCCTCAGTCCGGGACATCTTAGTTCCAAGTTCTAGGGTTTCAGGTTTACGGCTAGTGGGCCTACAAGCTACTATTCACTTTTTGAACCATTCTTGTTTTGAATAATTCTATCGATTCATGAAATTATAATTAAATCAAGTTCAAATAAAATTTTTGAAAGAAATTTTGAGGTATTACGTAAACTCAGAAAAATTAAGTTTATGAGCATTTGGTATATGGTGAGTTATTTGTTGTGTCCTTTTTACTATCCACTATATTACAACCTAATTTTGCATTCATTTCAATACATATTTCATAAGAGGTAATTGAAAAGGTCATCCACAAATGTGATATGTCAAGGGTACTTGGTGAATTAAGCCACAAAACACTACCAAAAAGTAGTTGTCCTACTATGGATAATGAGAACAGTTAAGTTGGTAATGGAGGTTCACCACATAATCATCAAGCAACAAAATGAGCAAGATGATTATCAAGAAGTTGAATATTTCATAAGTATATTTGAGAATTTCAAGTTGCTCCATTTTATTTTAGAGTTATAATCAAACAATTGTAAATGCAATGTTGACTTTGCTTGGTTGGTTTTTCTTTTTCTTTTTTTATGAGTTGTGCTTGATTGGTTTGTAAGTATTCATTTTGTTTAGGTTTTAAGTTGAGGTACATTAAAATGTTTAGGTTTAAATAGTTTTATATTTTTAGAATTGGTGCCAATTATTATTATTTTTTAATTCTAAATTAGTATATATATATATATATATATATATAATAATATATTAACATTTTGAATATCATCACAATTAATACATTTTTTACTATGGCTTGTGTATCATTCTAGGATCACCACATTTGAAAAATAGATTAAATGATTTAAAGTAAACATATAATCATTGATAGGTAATACATCTTTGTACAAATTGTACGAAATGACATTAAAATTAAAAAAAATTAAAAATAGTGTTTTTAGCTTTCGGTATGTACTTAAACCTTTCATAAAATAAGAATATATATTAAGAGCATAAACATATTTCTAGAAAGAGATTATTTTTAAAAAGCAAACTCTGAACTATTAATATTATTATATATAATCAATGGCTGGAATATCAAATTATATTGTGGTTAAGTTATGTTTAATCATATTTATATTTATATATATGATTTGATTTTTAAATTAATGGAAATTAGTTGTAAGATATTTGATATTTAATTTTTGACTCATTTATTAAAATAAAAAAGTCTTAATTTGATTTTGGCTAATATTTGGTCAATGAAAATTAATTATTTTAGTAATTTGATATTTGAAAGTTCTAATATATCTAAGGATGAAAATATAAATAGTGAGACATCAAATATAGTCTATAAAGAAGTGTTTAGAAATTTATTTTAAAATATTTTATCACATTATATTTGTTTTAGTCATGCACCTTTTGAATTAAAGATGTTTTAAATATATTTCTTGGATATAATTTTCAAATGACTTGAGAAAATGAACTACTTAATAAAATAGCTTTTGAATACTTTACTTAAAAAAAAAATAATAATTCCGTGCATAGCGAGAATCACTGTACAAGTATATATAAATCTTGATAAGTATATTACAATTTATATGTATATATTTTAATTCGAGTACACGTGACTGCGGATAAGACAAAAAGATTGGGAGAGCATTAATTTGAGTGATTTTAAAAGCTACAGTGGCTTATCAATATCTATCAATTACTAATTATTTATGTGTAATGCATTATCACTTCCACGATCGAATCAAATAAAGTTAAAGGACGAGGATGTGGAAAGTTAAATTTAAACGTTCCCATGTGGTATTGGCCTGTTGGGTTTCAACTATCCATCAAACGTATCAACGTAACATTTTGTTTTTGGGCTTGACCAATGGATCTCCCGGACTTTAAATGACAATCGACAACACAGTCTTCCTCTAACTTGACGGTAGAGCAGTACAAAAGAAAGAAAAGAAAAAAAAACTTTAGGGTAGGGCATGGAAAACTGACTGATATATCTCATTTAGGTTCATCCGTAAAAAGCACACAAAATGAGGTGAGATAGGTTATTCTATAAAAATTAAATAGATTGAAATAATTCACCCAACCTATTTTTGGGCTGCCAAATGGGGTATGCCAGCTGCTAAAAAATAAAAAATTGTAAAAAAAAAACTTTTAAATAGTTTGATGATTTTGTTTAAATTTTTAATTTTTTTATTAATTGATGCATATCCAAAATTTTAAAGTACACAAAACTTATTAAATTTAATCATTTATACATAATAGATTATAATTTATTACACACTGTATGTATTTCATCCTTTTTTTGGGTTAGAGCATCCTCTTTGGTTTAGGACCTTTGATGCTATTGCAAAATAAAGACTAATGAATGGTGAATTTTTTATTCTTAAAAAAAGGACTTGAGGTTCAGAAGCTCGTTCGAATACTACTAAACCTATTCCTAAGCAAACACATTAGGTGGATTAGAACTTTTTAACGACTCAACAATTATCTTAGCTCATTAAAAATAATAATTTTGACGGCAGGAACATGATAGTTGAACATATTTTGACATCTTTACTTGAGGGATAAATGGGTTGATTTTGTTCCAATTAAAATCTTTCCTTTTTCTTTGTTCTGTGATTTACTGCAGGGCTAAAAGCCCAAAAAAAGAAACTATAAATAGCATAAAACCGTGGGCACAGAGGAAATTTTGGATGGTTCTCAACCACCACTTAGGATTATGGTCTTCTCACTCAAATGATGCCATATGGTACTAACAATTAAAATTTAAAGTTTAAATTAACCATGGTTAACTTTGTTTTTTTTATATTTTTTTAATTTTATTCATTATTTCTGGAAAATCGAAAACAGTGGAGCCATCAGAAGTATCTCTCTTATTCTTTCTTTCATTTTCCATCCAATGGCACCATCTCCGGGGGCTCACCACAACACGCAATCCGAAGCGGCGGAGCTCGCACTGTGGGGGAGGCGCGCGGTGACAGCACTGTGCGATTTGGACGGAGATGAGGCGACAGAGCTTCTCGGTGATTGAGGTGCGAAGCTTGGAGGAAGGCAATGGTGCAGTGGCTCCGATGACAGGATCTTCGGTGCCAACTGTGCTTGGCAGAGCTGGTAGCAGAGCTGGCAGCAGGGCTGACAGCGCGACGCTAAGGTGGGGGCCTGCGGTGGAGAATGCAGCAGGGCCACAGCGGAGGAAGAGATCTGCAGCCTCTTCCCTTTCACTCAATTTTTTTTTTTTTTAGTTTTTTGTGCTGATTTAATTGTAAATTGTGGACTTATACAAATCAATTGTGAATTTTAATTTAATGACCAGATTAATTTTATGCCAAAATTATGGAGCACAATGTATAGTCCAATTTTATAAATAATAATGTTGTTGGGCTTAATTAAAATATTTGGCATTGCTCATTAGTAAATATGAATTGAGCACTTGTGTTTGGCTTATCATGCAAGATCATACCTAACAAAGATAAGGCATTACATCACATAAGTCATGTGTCTATTGCCCCATTAATCCTGACAATCATTAATCATTTTGACTATTTGTAGAATAGGAGTAATCGCTTCTTTTTGGATTTCTATGTCTAAATGTTCTGGTTAGGTCAAAGCACAAAGGATGTATAAAATTATCCACTGCGAATATTCTAGGTAATCCTAACACTCAATGTATTTATGTAGTTATAATCTCTTCACATGGTATAATTAGAATTAAATGCTTGAACAAAATTGTAAAGAATTTCATTCTTATTTATGTTGTTTATAATTTTAATTCCTACAATTGGTATTAGAGATCAATTTAATTCCTAATTGTCATTGATTAACATCTCGTAATAGTTTTAGTTGATTATTTTAAAATAAAATCATATATATATATGCCTAAACTTTCAAATTGGGATTTTTTGATTGGCCTATTAAACCTAAATTAAGTTTGTGGTTTTTGTACAAGTTTTGTTCTAATAAATCAGCAGAGATCATGCAAAATGGTTGAGTATGAGCTAGAAGTTTTGATTGAAAATGATGAACCATAGACTATAACGTTTTTGAAGTAAAAACAATCAAAACTTCTTGGCTGATTTTAATTGAACAGTTAGGGCTTTTGTAGTGATGAATATCAAATCCAATAAAACCTAAATCATTGGATTTCATTAAGGATTGATGAGAATTTCTAGAAAAATCATGATGAACCCTAACTTCAATTGCATTTAGGTTCAAAACCCTCATCAAACTTGATGATCAATTCATGCCACAAATTTGTAGGCTTTTATAGAGAATGTTTTGAATCCAAAGACCAAAATCAAGAAATTTCTTTCAAGAATGATGAGGAAATCAAGGAAAGATTGATCACCCTAGTCATAAAATGAGCCTAGAACATATAGGTGATGATTCAATATGAAATCATAGAGGTTTTGTAGGTCTTGTTCTTGTGGTTCTAATGAGACAAAATCACTCAATTTGGTTGAGTATTAAGCGAGAATTGATGCATATAGGTTGTGTTCAACTTTGATCACATGGAGAAGACGATGAATAGTACACATGCCTGCATTTCCCACTCGCACCTTGAAGCACGTGTAATGCCTAAACTTACTCACTAGCCCATTTTTCACCAATTTTTTTTCTTTTTTATCATTTTTTATCATTTTAGAATTATTGATGAATTTTAATTATTTTTCTGGACATTGGAAATATTTATTTTGATTTATTCCAAGTTTTAAATTATTGAAAATTATGTGATCCTTTCCATATTTTGTCCTGAAAAATTTTTGTGCATATTCTTGTTATTATTGAGCACTTATAATTCTTCATACAATTAATTTGATGCAACATGTTTATTGAATTGATTTGTCACTCTTTATGTGCTTATTATATATATAATTCCTGTGCAATGTTATTCTTATTAAATTTTGTGAAATATTGATTCTGAGATATGCTATTTGAGACCATTAGGATTGTTGTTATGAATTTTTTTCATATTTGCGGGCTCACCTTCGTGGGACCAATTCAGAAAAATGTTATTTCATGGAAAATATTATTACTATTGTGGCATTGGGAGTTATATGAATAATGAACTTACCCTTGGATTTGGCTTTATTAATAAAATTCTTGATTAGTTGTTAATTATATTCTTAAGGTTTTCAGGTATCCTCTCGTAAGCTTTAGGATTATAATTTTTGGCATTTTGTGAGAGCCTTATGCATTCTAATCAGAACACTATTACGGGATTATAATTGTATAAGGAAGCTCTTCTATGGATAAATGGTGAATTTTGTATGTTGGAATATGTCTTAACAATATCTCCTATTAATGTATGAATTTCAGTTTGACTATACACATAGGCTTTTGGTTAAGCTAAATAGGACAAATTATGAGGACTGGGTTTATCAGTTAAGTTGGTCCTTGCGATCTCAAATGAATTCTCTCTCATGAAGGATAAGCCAAATAAGCCATGTAACATCCTATGCTGCTTTATGGATTAACAACTTCTCAAAAAACTAACATAGTCCTTCCTGGGCGTGCTTTATTTAACATTCACGTGCTAACTGGGAAAACTTCCCAAGAGGTTTACCCATCCCACAATTACTCTAAGTTAAGCACGCTTAACCATGGAGTTTTTAGTGATGGGCTACGAAAAGAAGATGTATCTTGTTAGTATAGGTAATATCAATCAATTCATATAAGTCATCTTTAATTGTATAGTCCGTACCTACACAGTCACATGATCTCTCTAAATTAGGTGTGTAATTTGATTCATTCATATACTCCTCTACTTAGAAGCTTGCCAGGAGCCGTTCCTCTTGGATACCTTCTTGCATCGGTGATTCACTCCCCCGCAGTCCCCAAAGGATATTTTACTCGTAAAAAGAAAATAATACGAAGATATAGAAGAACTCTAAGAATCTCGAAATTCAGAAGAGGTACACCTAAGGGAGGTCGCCCTCATGCAAAGAGTGGCTAGGAGATACAACTCTAAGGTCCTGTCATCGAGGTTAGATATTGGTGCTCTCGTACTCTTGCCATGTGGACATTGGCTTAAAAGCCTAAGATAAGGAAAGCTCACCCGGACGTGGGAGGGTCCTTTAAAGTCTTCAAATGTTCTGGAAAAGGGGCATACAAAATCCGGAGGTCTTGGAATGTTGCCAATCTCTTGAAAGTTTTATGTTTAGAATTCTTTTATTTTCATTTTATGTACATATTTGTTTGTTGTCAAATTTCTTATCAAGTAAATATATTGAACATTTTGAGCACTCTTTCCACCTTACCTTAGGTTTTTTCCAATGGGTTTTACTAGGGAGGTTTTTAATGACACTCAAATAGTAAAATGTTTAAGTGCATTCCATTACTACTTGCATATTGTTTATTTGTTTAAGAATAATATCATATCACTATGACAATCAAATGTGAATACACTCCAAGCTCCGACTCAGGGTTAAAGGTTCTAATTAAAAACCTCTAACCAAAGTTATTATGTGATCTCCTATAAGATTTGAAGTCGTGAGGCCACACAATACACTATAAATCCTTCTCTTGAGCCCTGAAGGGTAGGTGCAAAACTACTCCCAAAATAAAGGGATCAAGATAAAAATTCCTTTCAAGTCACGACTTGGAAATTGATACATATAAATTGGATCCAAAGTCCAAAAGTCGAAACTCGCTTAGGTTAATACATCTAAGAGTTGAGTATAAATGAAATAGCCAAGGGTGAAGGCAAGCAAATATTTTGGTAAACGTAGCCTACTCAGCTAAAATATCCATAAGACTAAAGAAGGAAGCGGGAGAAATGCAAGGTAATGATAGTATTTATATTTGTCATTACAAAAGCCTATCCTGGGCAAATTGCATAATTCAAATAAAAAAAAAATGAAAACTAAGTATAAACAATTGCCTAGCTAGTGGGCTTCTTCTTCACCCTCATAAGCTCGTCCAGAAGCCCGAATTACCTGGCCTCTACCATCTTCTAAGCATACATAACCTTTTTCTCATCCATCTCTAACACCAGGAGGATGAAGCGAGATTTGAGGTCATACTTCTTCCATAATCCCATTTCTCCAAATCAATATGAGGATTTACATGCTTAACCATGCCAATGACATTCGAGAGCATCTCTTCCAGAGCCTCCTACGGTTAGCCACCACCTTATAATATTGGTTTTGAACATTGGTGAGTTGAGCCCAAAGATTGATGATTGTGGAGTTCGCTACTTTGTTATTTTAGCTCGGTAGCC
This sequence comes from Dalbergia oliveri, assembly GCA_030441495.1. Lineage (NCBI taxonomy): Eukaryota > Viridiplantae > Streptophyta > Magnoliopsida > Fabales > Fabaceae > Dalbergia > Dalbergia oliveri. Next base: position 4,817,306 of record JAMLFY010000013.1, on the reverse strand, counting down.
TAGAGCTTTTCCTTCAACTTAGCCTTAGCATTTTCCCAAGCCTTTCTCCTCCTTAGAGATGCTCTCTAGCTTAGCCACCTGAGGTCTTGAAGCTACAACTTTCTCCTTCCAAGACCTTGTGTCCTGCTTTAGCATGATCCCAAGCCTCCTCCAAAATCCTGTTCTCTTTGTGAGCCCATTCAACATCATCTAGGTTCTTCTCAACAAAACTAAAAAATATTATCTGGATAAACCATTTCATGTATTGGGCCACATGACTCGGACATCGAGCCCTACCAAATCAAGCTCAGCTAGGGTCGGCATGTGGTATCAACTAATCACTAGAAGTCAAGCTCCTTCTCGACGTTCTTGAGGCACAAGATCGGAAGGAGAAATGGAGATGGTTGTTCCGAAAGCCTTGGGTAGTTAAGTGGACGTCTTTATCTCTAAAACTTCCTCAACTGCTTCATCTTCTTCTAACCGAGGACATCCCCCATAGTAGCTCTAACATTCTGAAGGAATAAGGTTAGGAGATGGTGGAAGAGGTGGATGTTGGGACATTGGCCTTGGATGTTCAGACCATGGAAGTAGTAGCATTGAGTAGTGATGGCCCTTTGGAACTTGGCTAGCTTGCTATTTGGGGCCATCCTGTTTGTCAATAAAGTTCTCTCTGAAAGTAGGAAAAAGAGAGCGTGTTATGGTTCAAAGTTCTTGAAACAACATACAATATAGCATATAGAAAAACATAGATATGGTTTCGTATACTAAAATGGCTTCAGCCATTTTCATCATAAGATCGATGATGGTTTTAGATGCAAGGGTTTTGAGCCCCAAGTGGTTAACAACAAATCTAAAACTTCCTTCTCTATGAGGATTAAGTCATTCTCCTTTACCATAAATGGTTTGACATCCAATTCTCCAATATACTATCAAGCAAATCCCTTTCAAGATCTACAAAAAATGTTTGGATGGAAGTGGGAAAAATTTCAAATACATCATTTGAAATCCTAGCAGGATGACTCAAAGTTCAAAAATTTTGTGGTTTTGACAAGTTTGGGAAGAAAGCCACCTTTTCGACCATACTACTTGAAACGAACAAACTGAAGATATAGAAGAAAATGTTAGAAGAAAGGGGTAGCCTAAAGGACCAACAAATAATCTCAAAGTATCGGATTGTCGCCCAACTATTCAAATAAAGATGGGTAATAAGAGCGTTGAGTTTCTTTAGTATATCTTTCTGGAATTCGAAAAATGGTAACCGGACTCCTAATCGAGTAAAAATTTCTTGGTACATCCACAAGATATGCTTTGATGAGTTGCTCATGAATGAAGCACATGCATTCACGCTGGGCTGGTGCCTCCAGGACATAGTCGGAGTCTTCTCCATTCTCTATCAACACAAGGCACCTCTTCAACCTTGAAAGGTGCTTCTCCTTAATTGTGGAAGGAATAGACGGTAAATCTTCATCAATCCTCCCATAAAGACCTCTTGGATGAGATCTAAGATGAAACATTATAATCTTGGTAAGCCTTCCTTTTGTCTATTCTGGAATTCACGAAACAACCACTATAAGGACCTAAGCTTCCAAGAAATAAAAAATAAGTTCCTTAACCCCTTAAAAAAATATCAAACATATACATCCCATCCCTATCATGGTTGATGGGAATATAACAAGGACCAACAAAGTTAAAGCCCTTTGCAAGACATGGGAGGACCAAAAGATTAAAAGAAGCTTTGTAAGGATTAGTCATGGAATCAAAATCTAAGAAGAACTCGCTAGGCCTTCCCAGAATGGATTACTCTCCTTCAAATTGATGGAGAGGCTAAGACAATATGAAGGCAGTCATATGGAGATTAAAAAAAAAAAGTGGAGTCCAATTTGCATGAATTAAGATGCAAAGGATTAGCTGGAGTTTATTAGTTTAGCATTGTTCAAAATAAAACCAAATTACATTTGTTTCTTGTAATTTTCATGCATCTATTGGCTATAACTTAAGAAAACCTAGAATGCCAATTCAGTTTGAGTGTTTCAATGCTAAGTGAAATAATAATGCTTATTAGGAGAATGGAGGGATTCAATGTTACTGCTATCCACTAAAGCTTATAAATAAGAACATAATGAAATGCAATAGACAATTTTTTGAGCATTTAGATTGAGTTTCCTTCTTTGTGAGATCTTCCCTTCATTCTTGGGTAAAAGAACTAATCTGATCTTATCAAGGCAATTTGTGGCAATCACACAAGACTTATAACTCAACTTCTTATATTCTCTGAGTGTGGCTTCTATATCTGGTTAAACACAAAAAAATCAAAATAAAACAAACACAATCCAAATCACTAACCTATCTTGCATGGCAATCCTAACCTATCTTGTTCTTCAATCCAACAAATCATCATAATAGGTTTGGATATCATATCATTTGGTACTAGAGCTTTGGCTCCTTGTGATTCAGGTGTGAATTCTCTTTATTTTAGTTTTTATTTCAAAATAAAAAAGAAGGAAACGGAATAGAAAAAAAGAGAAAAAAAAGAAGGAAACATGAATAGAAGACAAAACAAGGAAAGAAGAAAAATTTTCTTGCTTTTGGATGTCATTGTGCTTTCAAATCATTATGAAAAATTCCTTGTTTTAGTTTTATACTAGTTGTTCTTTATTCTAGTGTTGAGTGATCAAATCTTGTTGGCTGCAAAAAATTATTAACTAGGTTCTTTCATAAGAACTCATAAAAGGAAGTTGAGTAGAAAAAGGCTAGAGAGAATCATTTTAGATAAAAGAGAGTTTTGGGAGTAAAACACAAGTGTGAGATGTAGGTAAGAAGGTGCATGAGAAAGAGGGTTGAATGTGCTTCATTTTTTCCCTATTTGCTTAAAAACTTAAATAGGATATTATCAAGCTATGAGCTTGAAGTGTAGCGGAAACAAGTGTAGCAACTTCAAAAAGTGAACTTTTTGAACTAAGAATGTGAAATAAACGTGTTAAGGAAAGCTTTTTCAAAAGAGACACATTAAATAAACTAAAAGCAGAAATAAAATAAGAGATGAAGGAGAAGAGATATACCGCTAAGAGTTTCTATCCTGGTTTGACCAACTTGCCTACATCTAGTTCTTAACAACGGTTGAGTTTCACTAAACCTTTCTTAAACCAAAGGAAGAACAAGGATAGTCTTTACAATAGCCTTCCAAGCTCACCAATGACCATAGACAACCCTACTATCATAAACCAAGTAGTTATTCACTAGCTTTTTCAATTGAACCGAGTAGTCTTTGACCAACTTCTCAAAGCTAAACGGATAGTCTTCGACCAGTCTTTCCAAGCTAAACCAACCAGGAAAACACTTTTACTGTTCACATTGCAAGTAGTCTTTTGACTAGCCTTTCTAAGCTAACTCACATCGATCACTATTGGATCGAGGTTACAAAGGTTTGTGTTTGGTTTGCAACTCAAACTAACCTACACTCAAGTTTCCTTAAGATATACAAAGAAGAACCTAGGATAACTTGAATGATTTCTTTCTATTTATTCTTCATTGGAAGAACATATGAACAATGAATGAACGTAGAAAGAAAATTTTTACAATCAAAGAAAATGATTACAAGATGTAATGAGCTTTACAAGAAGATGAGGAGAAATTTTCATAGAGTTTATGCTCTTTTTGAGTTGTCAAAAATCTTATCTTTGAAAGCACATCATCTCTATTTATAGATGGTATTTCTTGTGACCATTGCCCTTGATAAGATTTCCAAGTGACACATGTTGATCATCCATTTATGTCTTGGAAAAACATCTAGAAGAGTAGCTTGTCTATTTGTCATAGCTTTTGCAACAGTCATTGTAAGTTTGAGGTTTCTTATGTCTCTTAGAAACTACTCTTACTTTCTGAACGTGGTTTCTAAACTCTTTCTTGTAGAAGCTTGGGTAGTTGATCACAATGGCAAAAGAGATGACACCCAGTTTTAACACTGGATTTTGACTTTTTAAATTCAAATTTGAATTTCAAAATTTCCCTCCTTCTTGTAGAGTGCATTGTATCACTATAAGTGAGCTTTCTAATATGTGTATCATTTCCTTGATGATTCTTGGGTCTTCTTGTCTTCAATAAGAGCTTGTTGATGAACAAATCATTACGAGTGTGATGATTGAAGATAGTAGAACACATTAGCTTCAGTATTGATGGATATCTTCATTTCAGGTGTACTTTTTAAAGTCCATGTTATTTTCTAAGTTCCAAATCTTGGTTTCTTATACAGGTTACTTTTCTTCAAATGTTAGGCATTTTAAGCTTGTATTTGGACATAATTATGATTTTCATTTAGTTCATACCTCTTAAATGAGATAAAGTATGTTTGCACATTAAAGTTAAATTATTCTCGCTTACATAAGCCTCGTTACGCTCTGGATAGATATGTTTGCTACTTCAAGAAATTCAAGAAAAACATTGTCATTCGTTAAAGTATTTTCTTTAAATTGGTTTTGGTCATTCAAAACATATTTCATTAATGCTTTCAAGGGTTTTGGAGCTAACAATCTCCCTCTTTTGATGATGAAAAACCAATTTGAAGAAAATCTTTTAAAGAGATATTGAAAGAATTACTACTAAAAGTATAGCATGATAATTAAAATTCTTTCAACTTATCACGAAAGTGATTTTTCAGGAAGTTCTTTTCTTAAGGCATGATATGAATAAGAAAAATGTTTTATAGCCTTAAGTGACTTAAATCTTAGTTGTTGTTATTTTTCATGAAGTTTTGAACCAACTCATAATACTTTCGAAAAGATATCAGAGGAGTATATCAAAGGAAATATCGTTTAAGCTTTGTTTACACAAGCAGTTTGATTTTTAGTCATAAAAAAATCTTCTGAAGATTCACGTGCTTGAATAACTAACAAGTAATACTTGTGATATTTTATCTTGCTTAATTTCCTTATTTAGCACTTCTTTATCCAAACTTATTTTTTAACGAATGCTATGTTTATACGAGGATGTATCAGAGCATTTTGAGCAAACAAAATAGAAGATAGATACTCATGCAGTTTTTGATGCTCATAGAAACTTAAAAAAAAAAAGAAGCAGTATATATTGTTTTTGGTTTTCGAAGCTTAATAGGGATTAGTCCCTAGTTAAAATAGAAGACATGAGCAATATTGAGCATATATGTAGAGAGTTAAGAAACTTTCGCATAGGTAGACCATAGAATTTTGCAAATCAATCGCTTAAAAACAAATGACATGCTCTTGAAGTAATTTGTACACACAACATATATCAGAGTATCAATGAATCATGTATCAGAGCATCAATACATCATGCATTAAAGCATTAATAAGTCAGTGTCAGGTGCAGAAAAGATATAATGAGTTGTTAAATTAAGCGATTAAAAGAATACTCATTCATCAGCACAAAATGCAGACTAGCTAAACAATATATATATATATATATATATATATATATATATATATATGTATGTATGTATGTATGTATAGACCATAGGGAAAGCATAAAACTAACTAAAGAAAGAAATAAAACTAAAGAGAAGTATCAAAGTAAATTAAAATTCACAAAAAAGGAAATTGTTCTTAATAAAAAAATGCGGTGCAAAAAAAAAAAAAAAATGATCTCTGAATTTGCTCCTGTTCGCATACTTTCCTTGTTTTTCACGTACAAGATTTTCTTCTATTTCTTCTTCCCCTTTTGTCATCAGCAAAAGATATGGTGGAAACCAAGAACACCATCATTACATCGGATGCCTGAGCTCTTGAAGGATCACCAACGAAGTGCTTCATGTCTTCTAGATAAAGCTTTCCATTCGATAAACTAGTTGTTGATAAGTTGTCTCGGGCGGTACTTGCACTTCGTGTGTAACACCTAAGGCTATTTTAGAAATTTTATTCACATTATTAATCAGAATTTTACAATTTTGATAGGGTTAGTTGAGATATGAAGGACTTGATGAGACCCAAAAAAAATGTGAATAGTCCTACTCCAACAACAAGGCCCTAGACGCGGAAAACCCAAAACTAAGGCCAAAGAAGCAAACTGAGAAAATATGGGTTTTAGGTTGGAAAGGATAAAAATGAAAAAGTTAGTCCTACAATAAAATTTCGGGTACTATATATTTTCCAGGGTCCGACAATTCAATTAATTCCGATGTGTAGTTTCTCACGGGTATGGAAATTACACTATTAGAGGGACACCTAGCAGACAAGTGTGTGGCTTAGAGGAAGCCACACCATTGTCTTTTCTAAAGGACCAATGAGAAGCCACCAAAATTACAAGCCATTATCTTGAAGAAAAACCATTTTTATAATTTCATTTATGACCCAAAATATCAATACATTACAAGACAACTTTCTACACATTTCTCTTAGTAATTCTCAGCCAAGCAACCTCAACCTTCAACCATCTTCATATTCTTTCTTTTAACCAATACAAGAACCTTAGCCAAGAACACTAAACTTCACTCAAAAATCCCTTAGCCAAGATTACAACCCATGTACTACTCCTCATAAATTTGAAGATCAAACTCCTTACTACAACGCACCTTCTTCATATTAACAAGTAGCCTCATCCAAGTGTTGAAAGATGTAACATCCTCCCAAGTACAACCCCATTCTTAAGCTGATATCGTACTCGAGAGTTGTTACTTGTTAATTAGCGGACCTCTCTTAATTATCTATAGTAAGCTCGATTTATGTACGAGATAACTAAGCTAATTCTATTAAAATATATTACAAGTAAACATCAAGTCTATTAAACATACAGCTAAAATACATAAGGAAGCTCCTCTATGAGCTTTAGTACATATCTGTCTTCTAATACATTTACATACATACTCATTTCACTAAGTCCAGAATAAAATAGTAACTACTACACTCAAGCAATCCTACACTCCTTTGCATAGCAGCATCATCATCCTCTGGCTTAACCTGGAGGAACACGGAAACAAACACATAGGGGTGAGAATTTTTAAAATTCTCAGTAGGGCAACTCCCTAATTTCACAATCATAATGTCATCGTCATCGCCCAGCCACTTTGGTTTATTAAGAAAATGTGAGCATGCGACGTATATCAAAGATTCATTTTTAATGTTCAAAAACCATTCCTCAGAAGTAGGTTTCTTTTAGCATTTCGTCACTTCAAGCATATATCTCATCACATTCCAACAATTACTAAGTTACACAAGGTAGACAATTCAAAATAAGATAAGTAGCATATAATACATGCAATGAATTTATCTCAAGGTGACATGGTATCACTTATGGCCACAAAGATAAAATCAGTGCATTTTTCTCTTTCATTGACATAGGAAAGACTTAGTTTACCCAATGGGTAATTTCAGTGGACAATTCCACAATAGATCCATTTATACCCAATGGGTATTTATGGTGGATCACACCACACAAGGGAAATAGACCTTATTGGACTAGAGCTCATTCTATACGTGGTCATCTAACTTCATTTTTTCCATTTTCGAATCCCAGGTATTCCTAGCCGATACGTCTCCGACTCAAAATAAATTTTGGGAAGTTACTACTTTTGCCTTCCCCTCATTCAATCTAAGTCTTGTTTCTATTTTGTCCATATGTCAGAACATGCACAATTTAAATTTATACATCCTTATAATGGCATCATATACTTTTCTCTTTTCTCAAATGCATACATAGGCCACATATAGGCAATCATTCACAATGAAATTCTCATTCTTTTCTCATACTTCAATCTTTAAAATCCATAGCATGCATTTACATGTCATAAGTCACATGGCCAAACACTTAATATCAAATACTCATATCATACTAGAACCCAAAATGCCATTACATTCTCAATTCAAAGCATTGTTTCATTTCCAGGCCAATGGGCAGTTTTCACCCCATTGTAGCACAATTTGTTTTGCTTATCAAACAATCAATTTAGAGGTTATAAAAATTCTCTAAGACACTTCAATGTGTCTAGGAGACCTGTGAAAATTTCATAGCAAATAGGCTCCCTATCCTTGTAATTAAATTATACAAATTTAGTGGTTGGAAGCCACTCATTCACAGCTCAGATCAGGTCCTTACAATTTTTAACCCTAACAAATGATTGAATCAACTCACAATAAAATTCACAGTGATACTTCAATATGTTAGTAACTTCGTGTAAAAATTTCAAAGGCTAATTCAATTATTTGCTATGATAATAAATTCGGACAAGTTTACTATTTAAGCTAAACAATCAGGACAACATCTGCCTCATTTTGGTTTCTGATTTTTCTAAGGAATCAAACCTTAAAACTAACACCCAAGAAAATTCATATAGTTATTAAGGTGTTCTCTTCAACATATAATTTTTATAGCTCATGAAAGCTCCCACAAATATACCAGAAAATTTGTGAATCGCTGCCTATAGGACAATAGAAATTCAGAAACCTAGTCCAAACTTATTTTGATAAAAACCCTCTTTTAACACTATCCAAACACACCACCAAAAATCACACATCAATATCAACATAATATCAACAAAAAAAAACCAGAAATTTTGGACCTAGGTCATGCCAAAACCAATCAGAAAAATTTTACAAGGAAAGGCACAGAAACCCTACTTTTAGAGATTTGTGGTTCTTAACTCCAAAGGATGCTCTAGAATGCTTTTGCTTCACTTCAAAGCTTCCCAACAACCCCAAACCCTTCCTTTAACCTCAGATGGTGTGCCCTCAAAGTTGGAAAAATGATGAATTCAAATTAATCGGTTAGTTGGTAGATCTTGATGAGAGGAACAAGTTTTGTAAAGGGAGTTTGTGGTTTTATCAAGTTTAGGCAAGGGTTTGGATCAAGTTTTCATGGTTTTTGAAGAAGCAAACATGGAGATGGCAGTTTACAAATTCTTCTGGCCGAGAATGAAGATGAAAAATGACAAGTTTGGTGGCTTTAAATGATATTAAATAAAGTTGTAAGAATTATGTAGTATAAAGCCTAATTCTTTAAAAGAAAATATGATGAATGGCTAGGATTTAATCTTGTAATTCAAGATTGAATCTTGGCCTTCACTTGTTTAAAATGGATATACATTATCCATTTGTAATGATTAAAATATCTTTGAGTGTTAAAAACGCACACCAAAATTTTACCGACGGGTAAACCCGTACTCGATTAAACCGGGATATTAAAATAATTAATTTAAGTATAAAATTATCATTCCCACCTATTTCTAACTCTATTCTCATGTTTTCCTAATTTCGGGCACCTCACGGGACCCGAATCTAGGTCACTGTACGGGCCGGGTGGGGCACGCAAGGTTCTATTAGCCAACCGGGAATTTTTTTTAAATGTTCAATTAGGCCACCCTCATCATTGTTAAAATGTTATATTTTTAAAATTACGACTAATAAAGCTCAAATTAATTTTTAAGTAATTTTTGGGGTGTTATAAAGAGGATTTGAGAGGGAGTTCAATAAAAAAATTTGGTGGAAAATCCTAGGGGAAAATCAAGAACAAGAGTATAAGCTTCAAAAAGCCCAGTCAGGCTTATTTCATCCACTTTCTTTCAAAATTTCCTTTGAATTTCTTGATTGATTGAACTCAAAATTTTAGTGTTATTGGCTGATTATACATGAATATTGCTGCCTTAATTTTGATAGAGAGTTTTGATGAAGTTAGAGAATCAATTTGAAACATGTTTAGACCTATGTTTATGGAAATCCCATTTTTAGTTAAGCAGATGAAGGATTTTGATTTTTCTTACTAGTTTAGAGACATGATCATCAGCTGAATTTTATCTATGAAGCTAACATATGGAAGAGTTTCTAGTAATTTTCTTGGCTTATCTTAAGCACTTTTGCTATTTAAAAAATTGGAAGTTAAGAGGTAAGGGGTTCTCCAAGACCAAATCCATTTGTAGTCCTGAATTTGTCTAATTTTTTTTCCTAGTAAATGATCGAATTATCAGCTAAAATTTTTACAGGATATTGAACATATGAAGTCCAACCCTAAATGTTTTTGCAAAGTTCTGGGTTCATTTGGTAGGGTATAAAAATTGAGACTTGGTGTAACTGAAACTAAAAAATTCTAACCTCCATATTTGAAAATATTATTAATAAAGTTGGAGACCTTTTTATGCTTTGAAATTTTTATAGGGTCTCATAGACATGTTGAACTAACTCTAAAATTTTATTTGGCTCTGTTTTGATAAGATTTAGTAGTGGTTCCATAATTTTCTTGAGAATCGAAAATGCTAGAAGCAAGCAAAGTTGGGTTGAAGAAATGACCAAGTGTTTATTATTTAATCTCATTTATGATATGTGAATTTGTTGATGATGTTAGGCACATATAACATTGACTACTTATTACAATTGCTTATTTATATGTGAGAAAAGCATGAGACTATGTCTTAATAGGTTGAGAAGTAAATCCAATAAGTTAAGAGTGAACCTAACTACCCTTGATTGAGTTAGGAGTAAACCTAGCTAGAAATAGGTCTGTGTGAATTGGAAAAAAAAAATCCAAGGATCACATATAGGAATGAGCTAAGTCCTAAAACACAGTCTATTACCTTAGAGTGGTCAAAGCCACAATGGTCAAAGACCAAGACAATCAAACAAGCAATTTGTTTTAAGTTATTTTTACATTATGTGCTACATGGATGGTGCTTTAATATTTGAATTGAGATCAAGATGTTAGTATGTTACGCCCCTATTTTAGACCTTAAGATGATGATTAGGTAAAATGAACCTGCTCGGGTAAAGATTTTCATATGAAGATAATTGTTATTAATTACTTACTTTCATGCAAATACTTTTACAATTAAATCGGAAGAGTTGGGTAGATAATGATGACAATTATATGTATAGGAGTACTCCTAGGATTTTAGGATTCTCATCCCGTTTGTATTCCATGTCTACCTAGATCTAGGTGATGGCATCGATGGTCTTCTTCCTTGAATCGCCACACTTGGAGTGGCACTACGACCTTTGCCTTAGACTCTTTCTTCACCCTCGCGCATGCACAACTACATGTATATATTTTCTTCCATAATTCATATGCTACTTTGGTTTTGAGTCCATTGTTTGACCTTGAATTTCCGTTTGATGGAGTTCCTCTTCATATGGCACATCCTGATTATCGCCACTATGGGCACCACAGATTACCTGATGTTGCTATGCCTCCTCAGCCTCCTGACCCGCTCCATGCAGCACCACCTTCTACCCTTGGTGGTAGTTAAAGTGACCCTGACTCCCCTCCAGGAGGTAATGCCACTGCCCAAATGGCGAATAGATTTCTATAAAGTGTTACTATGTCTTCTAGGATCCACCAGATACTTATATTATGTTGTAGTAGTATGATACATGCCTATTGATAGTTGAGCTTGATTTGATAGGAATACCTTTTGTACATAGCTTTTTGAGGGGTTTTTCTATACGGTAGTAGTATGTTTTCATGTTTTGATGTACTTTGGTGGTCCCTGCATGGACTTTAAACTCTGATGTACTTGTATAGTATAAATATGGACTGAAATGGCCTAGGGGCTCTAGTGTTCATAAATAATAGTATTGTGATGTTTTTAGTATTTACATAAAATCATATGATACTCTATTTTATATAACTTTCTACCGATATACTATATATCACCATGTAATAACGTTTTGTACTATTAAGAAGTGAAAAATGAATATTTAATTTGAATAAAATCTTACAATTAAATAAATATAAACTTTATTGTACACTATATGAATATGGTATATGGTATCATACCCTTAGTTATAGTGTAATAGTCTAGGCGAGGACACTATAATTAAGGGGATGTTACAATTTGGTATTAAGCGGTCATCATAACATAGCCTGAGGAATGGATCAACTATGTTTCAGCATATTTTGAATATCTTAGTGAATGTCATGCAATCTAGATTTTGATTGTTTAAGTTAGATTTAAAATTTAGTAAGCATGACTGGTTGTGATTGTTATAGGTTATTACCGCACTTAGCTTAATATTGATTCTGATCAACTCAATAATCTTGTTTGGTGTGATAGGGACAAGTGGCTTCCAAGGGTGAAATAGGAACAATAGGGATAATGCAAATGAACTAGAAGCAGGAACTATGGATACTTTTTGTGAAATGGCTGCTATAATGAGAAAACAAGCTTGGTAGCCAATAGGATTATGGAAAGGTTGGATTGAAATGTGGAAGGAAACCCCATTAGGAACCTTAGAGGCACCAAAATGGATATATAGTACTAGGAGTTCATAGAGTTCAAGAAGGCTAATTCGATACCTTTAGAGGAATCTTTAACCCAGGCAAGGTGGAAGAATGGATCAATGCAATGGAGAAGATTTTTTCGGTTTGGCTTGTACCAAAAGTCAAAAGGTGGCCTTCACATATATGTTGGAGGCTGATGCTTAATTTTGGTGGAATAGAGCTAAGAGGCTGCTTGAGGCTTCTCGGCTTGAAATCACTTGGAATATTTTTAAAGAGGTCTTTTATCAGAAATATTTTCCTAATTTAGTGGGAAATGTAAAGAGTTGGAATTTATGATGCTTAAACGGGGAATATGAGTGTAGTTGAGATATACTGCAAAGTTTGAGGAGTTGTGCAAATTCTCTACCATCTACCAACAAGATCCAGATGAAGCTTGGAAGTGTATTAAGTACCAAGGTGGATTATGAGAGGACATTGAGGCTAGTGGGACTTTTGGAAATTAGGGATTATGCAGCACTGGTGGACAGATGTTGGTTGGTCGAAGGATACAAGAATCGGAAATTAGCGCCACTAAGTCCACCAAAGAGGACTCTAGAAAGATTGGCACCACAAGGCCAATGATTCAAGCCCAACCATTAGCACCAAATAAGCGCTAAAGGAAAAAACTAACGTTAAGCTATGCTCAAAGTGCGAGAAAATAATGGGGACAAGCTATGTATGGCCTAGCCAGAATGTTTGTTATGGTTGTGGCAAGCCAGGACATATGATGTATGAGTGTCCTAACCAAAATCAACAACTAGTTCTCGGCCACAATGCCAAGGGCCCGTCTTTACCTTGAATGAGGGAGTTTCTCAATCAAGGATCTAATCTAAGGTAAGTGTGAAATTGATGGTAACATCTTAAATGTGCTTATGATTCGGACTACTCATTCATTTATATCCCACACTTGCATACACAAACTAAAACTACCTATATCCATATTACCTTATAATCTAACGGTTTCCACTCCTCCTGATAAATTGTTTAAGACTAGTCAAGTATGTATAGATCTTCCTTTTCATATACGAGGTAGAAAATTTGTATTTGATTTAATATGCCTTCCTTTGTCTAGTTTAGATGTAATTTTAGGAATGAATTGGCTTGCAGCCAATGAGTGTCCTTACATTGTGCTAATAAAACTATTTCCTTTGGCTCTTCTATCTACTAACCTTGTGATTCCCATATGCTTTTATTTTAATTCCAAAGAGTCAAACTCTAGAAAAGTTGAAAGTCAAGGATATGTTCTCCTCTTGGCAAGTGAGGTTGAAAGTGAAAAGAAGCTAGATGAAATTCCTATAGTTAGAGAATACCCCGACATCTTTCTAGAAGATGTTCAGAATTCCCTTTGAAAAGGGAATTGAGTTTTCAATTTGAGTTGGTGCCAGGAATAGGTCCTATCTCAATTTCCCCATATAGAATGTCTCCCCTTAAATTAGCAGAGTTGAAGGCACAAATTGAAGAGCTTTTAAAGAAACAATTTATTAGACCAAGTGCTTCACCCTGGAAGCCCCTGTCCTTTTAGTCAAGAAAAAGGATGGAGGCATAAGGTTGTGTGTTGATTATAGGCAATTGAACAAGGTAATGGTAAAGAATAAATATCCTCTACCAAAAATTGATGATCTTATGGATCAACTACGAGGCAACAAGTGTTCTCAAAGATTGATTTAAGGTCTGGGTACCATTAGATTAGAGTTCGAGATGAAGATATTCCCAAGATATCTTTTAAAACTCGTTATGGACATTAGGAGTATCCAGTAATGTCATTTGGGCTAACTAATGCTCCAGTTTTTATGGATTACAAGAACTAAATCTTTCGACCTTACTTGGACTAGTTTGTAGTTGTTTTTATAGATGATATACATCTATTTAAAGACCGAGGAAAGCATGCGGAACACCTTAGAATAGTACTTCAAATTCTAAGGGAACAAAAGCTCTATGCCAACCGTTAAGTGTGAATATTTGATGGAAGAAGTTAAATTCCTAGGACATGTAGTGCCACGAGGGGGATATTAGTGGACCCAAGCAAAGTTGAAGCGGTACTCTATTAGGAAAGGCCAACAAACGGTTATCAAAATTTGAAGCTTCTGGGGTTAGCTGGATATTATAGGTGATTTATCAAGGGCTTTTCTCAAATAGCCTTACCTTTAACAAACTGCTAGGAAGAATGCTTCATATTAGTTATGCATGAGTGTGAGAAAGTTTCCAAGAATTGAAACAAAATTTAACCACAGCATTAGTGTTGGTACTACCTGATCCTCAAGAACCATTTGAAGTATATTGTGATGCTTTAGCAAAGGATTAAGATGTGTACTAATGAAAATTGGAATATGGTTGCCTATGCTTCTCGACAATTAAAACCACATGAGGTGAACTACCCCACCTATCACTTAGAACTTGAGTTGTAGTTTTTGCCTTAAAATTTTGGCTACATTACCTCTATGGAGTAAGATTTGAAGTTTTCTTTGATCATAAGAGTTTGAAATACCTCTTTGATTAGAAAGAATTGAATATATGAGAAAGGAGGTGGATGGAGTTCCTTAAAGATTATGATTTTAATTTAAGCTATCACCCTGGCAAAGCTAATGTTGTAGCCGATGCATGCAGGAAGTCCTTAAGCGCGCATGGATGAAGATTAAAGAGGAAGAACTTGTTGAGAGCTTTAGAAACCTCAATCTAGGAATTTTTATAACTCCTTGAGGTATTTCCTTAAGTCCAATAGAGGTGACAAGTAACTTCAAAGACCTGATTTCAATGGTACAACGTGATGACCCAAGATTTCAAGAGACTTTGAACTTGGTTCGCAAAGCAAAGTTGAGGATTTATCCAGGATGAACAAGGAACATGAAGATACAAAGGTAGAATATGCATACTCACAAATGATGATATTAAGAAGAGAATTTTGGAGGAAGGTCATGAAAGTGACTTCACTATGCACCCAAGAACAAGCAAGATGTATGTAGACCTTAAAAAGATGTTATGGTAGCCAAAGATGAAGTTAGACATAGTTGATTTTGTCAGGAAATTGCTTGACTTGCCCAAAGGTCAAGATAGAACATCAGATACTTGCAGGAGCACTTCAACCTCTAGACATTCCTAAATGGAAGTGGGAGAGTGTCTTGATGGACTTTGTGTTGGGATTACCCAGAACATCCTCAGGATATGATGCCATATGGGTTATAGTGGACTGGTTAACTAAATTGGCACACTTTTTACCCATTAGAGCCAATTATCCCATAGAGAAACTAGCCTACCTGTATATTCAAGAGATTGTACGGCTACATGGTGTCCCTTCCACTATAGTTTCTAACGAGACCTAAGATTTACTTCAAGGTTTTGGAAAGCCCTTCAAAAGTCATTTGGAACTAAACTTTGCTTCAATACTACCTGTCATCATCAACTGTCGGGGGAGAGAGCAAACCATCCAACCTTGGAAGACATGTTAAGATCATCTGTGCTTGAGCAAAAGGGAGTTAGGATAAGTTACCACTCGTTGAGTTTGCCTATAACAACATCTATCATGCTAGTATTGGCATGGCTCCGTATGAAGCTTTGTATAGTAGGAAGTGCCAATCTCCTTTATGCTAGTATGACTCCAAAGAAGCAAAGTTTTATGGCTTGATCTGATTAACCAAACCACTAAGTAGATACAGAAGATTCAAAGCAAAATTCCTCCAAAGTTGCTAAAGCTATGGATAAGAAGGAAACCTCTAGAATTACAAGAAGAAGAACATGTATTCTTGAAAGCCACCCATACTCTAGGTAAAGGTAAAGCTCTAAAAGTTAAGAAATTGTCAACCCAATTCATAGGTCCTTTTCAAATCCTTCAACGATTAGCCTAGTTGCATATCACATAGCTCTACCCCTTAGTTGTCAAACCTCCATGATATTTTTCATGTATCCCAACTTAGAAAATATCACCCAGACTCAAGTCATGTACTAGAACCTAAATCCATATAGTTGAAAGATGATCTCACATTTCAAGTACTCCTAATTCAGATCATTGGAAAAGAAACTAAACAGCTTAGAAATAAGTCAGTGCCATTGGTGAAAGTAGCTTAGGAATTAGAGTCGAACATGAAAAAGGATTATCCAGAACTTTTCAGGTATGAAATTTTGAGGGCAAAATTTTCTTTTAAGTAGGGTGGTAATGTAACACCCGAGGCTATTTTAGAAATTTTATTTAGACTTTATTAATAATAATTTTACAATTCTGATAGGGTTAGTTGAGAATTTTACAATTTAGACCTCCCAAGTGGCTTCCTCGCTTAAAGTTTCTCAGATGACTTTCATTGAGGCTACTTCCTTCGAGCAAAGCTTCTTGATCTACCTATCCACGATGGCTACGGTTTTTCCTCAAAAATTAAGCTTTCATCAACCTAGGCTGTTTGTGGCATGAGCACGTGAGGTTGATCTGCAAGTACTTTCTAAGCATATTACATGAAAAACTAGATGGATAGCTAATAAATTAGGAAAGTGCAAACATCACCATGCTCTAACTTCCTCTAAGATCTCAAATGGGCCATATAATGAGGACTTAGCTTTCCCCGCTTATTGAACCTTACCACCCTTTCATGGGCGATCTCAGAACACGTGATCACCAATCGCAAACTCCAAGTCTTGACATCGGTTATTAGTATTGGATTTACTGTCTGAGCTGACCACTAACGTTCTTTGATCAGCTGAACTTTTTCTAGAGTCTCTTGTATAAGTATGGGCATAGGGCCTTAGCTTCCCTAAGCTCAAACCATCCAATGGGAGTCTCATCGTCTCCCATACAAAGCCTCGAATGGTGCCATCTGGATGCTAGCTTGATAACTGTTTCTTATAAGAGAACTTTATCTGAGTGCAAGTGGTCACACCAACTCCCATTGAAGTCTAACATGCAAGCTTAGAGCATATCCTCTAAAGTTTGGATCATCCTCTCTGATTGGCCATCTGTTTGAGGATGAAAAGCTGGTCAAGTCCACACGAGTCCCAAGAGCTTCTTGAAATGATCTCCGAACGGTGAGTGAACTTGGAACCCCTATCTAATATGATTGACATCGCAAGCCATGAAGTTTGACAACCTCATCTATGTAGAGAGAGGCATATTGAGCCGCATTGAAGGTTGTCTTCACTGGTAGGAAGTGGCTGACTCAGTCATTCGATCCATGATCACCCATATGGAGTCAAAGCACTTAGTGGTCAAGGTAACCCGATTACAAAGTCCATAGTTATCCTCTCCCACTTCTACTCGGATCTTGATCTGCCTGTAGCAACCCGGTAGGCCTTTGGTGTTTGGCCTTGACTTGTTGACACACCAAACACCATGCCATGAAGTCACATATGTCTCTCTTCATGCCTTCCCACCAAGTTTAACTGGAGATCTTGGTACATCTTAGCTGATCACGTAAACAAGTATGCTACATTATGGGATTCTTCCATAACTTTTCTCTTCAACTCACCTATATCGGTTGCACATAAGTGGTCCCTACAGGATCAGCACACCGTCCACATCAACCAAAAACTCATGATTCTCTCCTCGATGCACATCCCCCATAAGCTCCACTAGGGTTGAGCTTTGGTGAGTAAGAAAGGCTCCTAATCACCCATGCCAAATTGAACTTCCTCACCTCTAACCTATGAATGTCCTTTATCAATGATCGTTTCAAGGGTGCTATATGGGTCAAGCCTAAAAACTTTCTACTCAAAGTATCAGCTACAACATTGGCCTTGGCTGGGTGATAAGAGATCATGCGGTCATAGTCCTTAAGCAATTCTAGCCATCTGCGTTGCTGAGATTAGATCCTTCTATTGGAAAATATACTTTAAGCTTGTATAGCTGTTAAGATCTCAGGGTCTCTCGTATAGGTAGTGCCTTCAAATCTTCAAGGCAAAAATTGCTCCTATTCATCTAGATCATGGGTAGGGTAGTTATGCTCATGCCTCTTGAGTTGCCTAGAAGCATATGCAACAACTACCTTGTCCATAAGGACAGCCAAGTCGGACTCTTGAGGCATTCAGAACATCGAAAAGCCTTCTGCCCGAGGACAACACCAAAACTGGAGCTGGTCAAACAGTCTTGAGCTTCTGAAAACTTTCTTCATAGGCATCAAACCACTTGTAACTTAACACCCTTCTGAGTTAACTTGGTCACAAGTCCTCTATTCTTGATAAATTCTTGACAAACCTCTTGGTAGTAACCTGTAACCCTAGGAAACTATAGATCTAACAGAGGGCCTTGGCCACTACTGAACCACTTCAACTTTCTTCGGTCTACTAGAATACTATCCTTGGACACTATGTGTCCAAAAAGCTACTTGCTCAAGCTTAACGCCCAGATTTCTGCCTTTGAGTATAAATGACCAAAATGCCCTGAGGTCATTTTTACCAGGAATTTAGGTCAACAGGAAATCCTCGAATGGGTCAACTCAATGTTTGAAGGGGTTATAATTGTTATGTTTGATATAGAGGTGAAAATCTCATTTTCTGAACTTTCGGCTCAAAATGATCAAAATACCCCTGAGTGTTCTACGGGTAAAAGGTGCCTTTGAGCCTGGAATTTTCCAGGAAGTTTAAAATGATGTTTTTAAGTGATGTTTGATGTTTAGTTGAGCAGGAAGGTCCAGAGGTTTTAGTGCAAAATTACCATTTTATCCCTAGAACAGTGTACAGTGAGCCTAATGACGCAATTAAGCAAACTTAAACAATATTAGGCTCTAATCGAAGATTAATTTATTTCGATAATTAATCTAGAGTCAAAATAATTTATTAAGGTTAATTAGAACCTAAGATTGCTTAGATAAACTCTAATTGCATTCTTTAATTCAAGATTCCTAGTCATGGAATCTTGAATAGTATTTTCTCTCCAATTCCTTAAATTAAGGAATTGTGCCATACCTCATTTGACTAAAAAAATGAATTTAATTTGTTAATCTAGTATGACCACTCCCTAATCAAGTCTTGACACTCCTAATTAGCCAATTACTTCACCTAAACACTTTCTTACAACTCCTAACCAAAACCATAATCAAAGAAACACCTAAACACATAACTAACCCACAATTAGATGAACTAATTTCTCTCTCTCTTGGCCTTAAGTGGCCGGCCACTCCTCCCCTTTTTTGCCCATCATGTGTTGACTTAATCACATTCCAAAGGCCATGCCTACACCATGCCTTCAACCATACTTACAACCATACCTTTGTAAGAGATATTTCCTCCCTCCTCTCCAAAATGGCACCGATTCCCTCCCCCTTGGAAGCCTCAATGTTGAAAATTTCTATAAATACCAAGCCTTGATGAACCTTGTCACACTTTGGTTCATTTGTTAAGTTTACACTTCTTGCAAAAATTCTCTCATTTCCTCTCAAATTCCCTCACATTGGCCGAATTCTTCCTCCAAGTTTCAAGAGGATTTCCTTCTCATTTCATCAAGAAAACAAAGCTTCCTTTCATCTTCTCAAAGACTTCCTTAGGTAGGGGTTTTGTTTTAATGTTTTTGCTTGTGTTCTTCAAGAAAAGTTCTAGTTTTCTCTTGGTTTCAAACTCTTTTCCTCTTCCTTTTTCTTTTTTCGGCCAAGAGGCCTTTTTATAAAAAGAACATGAGCTTAATGATGAGGTTTCAAGATAATGACTTGTTGTTGTCATGTGAGAAACCTCTAAAGCTTGAAACAACTTGGTCTTGGACCATACATGTTTGTGTTTTTTTCTTTTCCTTGCTTATAATTTTCGGTTCCTTTTCCTTTCTTTCTTGAGTGATTTCGGTTTCCTTTCCTTTTTCTTTGAAGGATTTCATTTTCTTTTGCCTTGGTTTGAACAAAGTTTGCTAAAAATGTAAAGTAGATAACAAAAGTTTTGTTAAGAAAATTAATCCTAAGATTTCAAAAAGCTCTAAGCTTACCCTTGCCAACCTTAAAGTTGGTCGGCGTCTAAGAGTTTACTCTAGATTGAAGCCCATGAGCAATAAAATAAAGAATATGAGTAGTTTTATTTAAGATGTTTTGTTGAGTGTTGATGTTTCGTCTTAGTCCATTTATGAGCTTGATGATGAAGTTCAATCCAAAGTCTTCTTTGAAGATTTGGTGCTAAGAACTCTAAAGCTCATTCCCCATGTGTTAAGATACATGTTGGGTTAGGCTTAATGTCCTCTAAAAGTCTTGCAAGAGCTCTAGTAAAGATAAAACAAGTTGCATTCATGTTTAAGTTTATGCCTTGCATAGCATGTTTATTTTGATGCCATCACTAACTCCCAAGAACAACTAAGTGAACTTGCATTGTCATGTTTAATTTTCCCAAGCTTGCATTTCATGTTTATATTTCAAGTCATCACTTAAACTTTAAGATAATAATGAGGTTGCATCTCATATTTATTTTATGCACTCACTTTATTTTATAAAAAGTAAAATAAGTGCATTGCATGTTTAAGTTTATGTTATCACCTAAATAACCTAGAGCTCAAAGACTTGCCCTAAGTATCTTCAAAGGGAAACTTCAAAAAAAAAAAGGATGTGTTTTAGTATGGTACAATGAATGGTTTGATTTTGTAAAATGTAAGGATGATTTTAGGAAAATGTTGGAAAAATGTTTTATGAGGTCTCAAGGTGTTTAAATAGCTTGGAATGTGTCAAAAATCATGTTTTCTCAAATTCCTAGGTTCTGGTAATTGATTACCAACTTATGTAATCGATTACCAGAGTGGTTTTTGAAGGGTTTTTGGTTCTATAATCGATTACCATAAAATGTAATCGATTACCAAGGCTGTTCTTCATGCCCAAAGGTCCTTAAAACCCTGTAATCGATTACCTATTTGTGTAATCGATTACTCAATGTTCTTTATTTTCCAAAATAGATTTAACCCTAAGCAATCATTACCATCCTATGTAATCAATTATTCAGTTGTTTTTGAACCCAAATAAATTTAGTCCCTGGTAATCGATTACTAGGCACATGTAATTGATTACAAGAACACCCTTTTTGCTCATGAATTTATTCCAAGAGAAAGACTAGTAACTCGTATGTAATTATAACATGATTTTATGCGATTGTGATACATACTTTTGGTTTTTCTATCTTGTTGGCCACTGGATGAATTCTGTTTCGTGGAGTTAGAATGCGTAAGATTATGTTTGAGAGAAGTGAGGAACGACGTTGACGGTAGGAAGGACTAAGTTAATAGAAAGGTTTGAGAACTAAAATCTTAACATCCTTAGACACGAGGTTAATGATAACTTTGTTCCAGCATAATTGAGCTTAAGGAGGATGACTCATAATTAGTGTTTATGCCTAGGGGTTGAACCTAGGATCTTAGGCAAAGACCGAACTTAAAAAGAGTCTAAGGTGTAGATCCTAGAATCCCCCATGGTCGAGTAATGATCATGAGGTTTAACCTATACAATGCTGATTGGATGAGTTAATGAACATAAAAGAAAGAATTATAGGTAATGATCCCTTAGGTGCTATAAAAATCCATAATGAAGTTTAGGACAATTGAACTATAAGTTTTAGACCCGTAATGGCCAAAGCATAAGAGACCATAAGAAAGGAAGTGTGATGTGAGAATGAGATTGTTCGTATATGCTTGTGTTATGTAGGAGCGTGTTAATGAGAATGAGAACATGAGGATTCATGGTGTGATGTGATGATGTTTTGATATATTGTGAGCATAACGCATGAGACTATGTGATACAAATGAATTAATGAAAGTATGTCGTTATGATTAAAAGGTTTATTGGATTTGAGGAATTTATGAGACAACATGCATTATGTAAGTTATGTGGCATGACTCAAATTTGAGAAAATTTGGTTGCAGTCGTTATGCCTGCGAATTTCCGTAAATTTGAGAGACTAAGAAAGTTTTGAAAAATAAGATGTTTAATGTGACACACGAGATGTACTTCTCCTTCTAGGAGAGAAGGTAAACCGTAAGGGCATCGACATTAGCCTACCAAAGCGGACAAAGTTGCGGTCTTAAAAGTCGAATGTGTTTCGAAGAAGGAAAAAGTCCCATGATGGGTGATCCTTAGGCCCCTACCGTACTCTAGGAGTCGGGATTATGATGATTATGATTATGTTTATGATTCGCTTATCAAGAGGATAAGTAAGAACAAGTGATGACTAGTTAAGGTATGAGCTCATAGCCTAGTTTTAGGGGTGCGGTTACTATTATGATTTAGTGTCACAAGTTTGAAGAGAAAGAATGATGTTCAAGAGAAGTCACATGCCACTTATATGATGATTATTTATTGTTCGGTTTGCCTAAAGTATTGTCATATTACTATGCTGCATACATGCATTAAAATTCATTATAAAAGACACGGACCTTGGATAACTACTTTTATGAAAACCTCATAATGAACCTTTGCATGTTTAACCTTTTTCATAATAAACCCAAGGTTCCTGGGGACGTAAACGATGACTAGGATAGAGCATTTCCTCCTGATTCTTTAGCAAGATTCTCACCCCTCTCCCTGTTTTCGTTACGTCTTTAGACATCGATGGCGTCGTCGTGATTTTCATTGACCCACCCGCTTGGGAGGTGCACCATGACCCCGAGCATCAGTCTTACCACTTCAGGGTCATTGTGAGGTGCGCATTTTTGTGTGCGTGAACGCCCATTTGCTTCCGTTTCCGGCTATCGCTCCATCAAACTTCACCTTTTGGCGATGACCTGATCTTTGAGAGGACGCGACCCTTGAGACAGGGAGACAGGACAAGCCCGTCCTTCTTCATCGGCGGTCCCGGATACAGGATATGTTCCCCGTTCTTGATTGGAGGCCATCCTCGAGGGCTATTCCCTTCGTTCCCTATGGATCTCGGTGAAGGTCGAGGACACTGTCACCTAGCCGAGGCATGCAAGGCGTGTTCGCAAGCAGGAGAGGTGACTGCATCGTGGAGGCCACGCGTCCCTGATTCCCATGCCTAGATCTCCGCTTCGTTAGGCTCATCGGAGGAGCTCCGTAGTCGTGGGCTATATCTCCCATCCAGGAGATGTATCGTAGGCGTGGAAGGTGAGGCTAGTGATAGTTGGGAGTCTTATCCTTTGGGGATTTACCATGTGCTTGCTTTTATTTTCCTTCGGTTTATGTATTTCAGTTTCTATGTACTGCAAGCTCTCCCGTATATGGGTAAGACTTTATGCATTTCCTTTATATTCCAGTAGTTATGTATAAACTATGTTAATTAATGTTATGAAGAATGTTATCATGATTGAGGTGTTCTTTATTGCTTTTGTCTTGTATGATTTATTTGTCTTCTTTTACGTTTCGTTTATGTTATACAAAGGCTTGCACCTTGTTTTACATATTCCATTTCCAAAAAAAAGAAAAAATTTCTATCTATTTTCGCTAGGTTACTTTACAAATGATGTTAAAAAGGAAGTAATAACTAATAGTTAGTCTTAGTACGTCCTAGGCGTGTTAGGGTTAAATATTAGAGTGTTACACAAGCCAAAACTCGCACTTGGAGAACTTGACATACAATTGATTTTCTCTTAAGTAAGACAATTCTCAAGTGCTGCTATGTTCCCCTTCGCTCCTAGAGTACACTAGGATGTCATTAATGAAGATAATAACAAAGTGATCTAGGAATGACCTGAAACCCTGCTCATTAGGTCTATGAAAGCCTTAGGGGCATTGGTCAATCCAAAGAACATTACTAAGAACTCATAATGTTCATAGTGTGCCCTAAAGGCTATCTTGGGCACATCCTTATCCTTTATCCTCAATTGATGGTACCTGGAACGCAGGTCAATCTTGGAGAAACATCTAGCCCCTTGGAGTTGATCAAATAGGTCATCAATGCGTGGCAAGGGGTACTGGTTCTTGACTATCACCTTGTGTATGGTTGGTAGTCTATGCACATCCTCATAGACCCATCATTCTTCTTCACAAATAGGGTCAAGAAGCCCCAAGGCGAGTATGAATCGGATGAACCCTTGTCAATCATCTCTTGCAACTACTCCTTTAGCTCCTTCAACTCTGCAAGTGTAACACTCTAGTAATTAACCAAATACACCTAGGTTGAATTTGATTAATGACTAGACTTTACTCTTTGCTTTGGTTCTTTCATCATATTTTGAAAATACTTAGTGAAATTACGAGCCCTTTTTTTTTAACATAATTGAAATCGTGACCGCGCATAACATAAACGATTAAGCGGTAGTAAATAAGACATTTAAGAATCTAAATATATCATATTGGCTCCATCACATAACATCCATAATGCACATCACAACATATATACAATAACCTCACTCAAAAGGTGAGTTAAGTTCATACATCATATCTTACATATTCACACCATAGGAAACTATTTATAAGGAAATCATGCCCCTAAACTAGATAACCTTAAAAGATAACCTTAAAAGCTGAGGAAGGCTACTCTAAAACAAATGCATAACACTCTTAAGACTACTTAAAAACTCTCTAGGCCACTGTCTTGGAAACGGGAAGAACCCGATCCTGACGAGCTTCCTCGAAGGGGGCACACGAGATGCACCAGGCGGGTCGCATGGACGGTCTTCTTGCTAACCTTGGCTGAACAACTTTATCCTCACTACCCTCTCTTACACGTGGGAGAGTAGGAGAGGCTCTCAGAATAAGCATGAGTAGGAGGGTCCTAGGATCAGTTTCAGAATATCTTGTTCGTGGATTATCTGGAAAACCATGGACGGCGGATGAGGCGGGATAAGAACGTAACATTCTTTCATCAAGTGGACGTGCATGTTCGAAAACCATTTCATCGCCATAGGGAGAAGTAGGAGAAAAACGATAACTGGGACAGGATGTGCAAATGGACGACCTACGTAAATAAAAACACAACGAGCACCTTCCTTCAAAGTGATACGAATGATGCAGGATCATAGTGGAATTCCCAAGTAGGGTGTCAACGAACAGGACGAATGTCGCCATTTGAATCTGAAGACAATGACGGAAATAAAGGAAAGGGAGTGAGAATCTTACTAAAATTCTCAGTAGGTATCTCCTTCTACGGTGTCATCATCAAAGTCTCCAGGAATCTCGGGGTTATTATAAAATAGTGAACATACGAAGATTAAATTTTAAGTTCAAAAAATACTTTTACCGAGATTCGACCAATTTTAATTATGCGTCTTATAATGCATCATAATCTTAACATGTCATATTTATAATGAACTTTTCTTTTATCATTACATCATATTCCTCATCATCATCATTAATATAACATGCATAGAAGAACATCATATTTCTCATCATCAACTCATGTATGTTATGCAGAAGAATATCATAATAGCTACACATGGACATGGTGCACATAATTTATTTCTTTAGTACCTTAGGTGACTTTAAAATCTTATCATCCTCATTATTTTCCTTGGGCCACCCTATACTCCACCCTTTTGGGAGTAATCTAGGTTATGAGCTCATACCTTACTAGTCGTCACTAGCATATACTTATCCTTTTTGATAAGTTAAAGTCCTGACTCTACCCTTTTGAGAGAACAGGTTAGGGGGCTAGAATCACCTTTTCACCACCTATAGTTTGATGGGTCCAAGGATCATTTTCTTATAAATTTTAAGTCACCAATAAGTCTTTGCATGTTACAACTCGCAATTCATAATAATTCTAACATTTTCTTATTTACAGTCTTATTCTGGAATAATATATATCAACTATAATCATGCATCTGGAGATTCCAGGAAAGGTGGGTCACAATGGACACGCTTAAATACCAAATCTTTCCTTAGCCAGAATCTTTCCAAATTGCACTCTTACAGTAATACACTTTCTTCCAGGAACAAAATATGTCTTTATTTCATGCATAAGTTTTCATTGTTTGCAACAGCAACTATAACATACAAACCAGGGAATCAATCAATGACACCAAATTCTTAATAAGCATCAAATCACATTTTAAGTACACATAAAATTACTAGCTTCCCATAAAATTCTTACAAAGTTTTAAAACTCTTTTAGAACTAATTCTTTTTGTTAAACTTGAAAGAAGTCATAGGACTTTAGGCCTAACTTAACCATGGGACCGATTTATAACTTGAAAGAATGTTCATAGTTAAATCTTTCACTTAAGATAAAAGGAGCAAGTCTTGAGCTTTAGAGATTTAGGTGACATCTTAGAATTATTACCATGCTATGCAACCTTATTTTAATCTTATCTTTATAAGGTGATAGCTTGGAATTATAAACATGATATGCAATTCCATTTCTTTATCTTTAAGATTTAAGGTGATGACTTGAAAATTAAACATGATGCAAGAACTTGTAATATAAACATGATGCAAGAAACTGGAAGGCGTAATCCGCAGGGACCAGTAGAGGGAGAAGAGAATCTTAAGCAACGGAGCGCGTAGTCCGCAGGACCGGTGAGGGAGAAGAATTACATTTTTTTTAAGCTCCAATTCTCAAGACTTCTTAAAGAATAAATTCTTTAACTCCAATTATCTCATTTCTTCGCTTATGATTCATAGGCAAGTCTTTGAGCTCTAGGATTTTTAGGTGATGACATAAAATAAACATGCCATGCATTGATTCTTTTAGCCATTATAAAATAAAGTGAGAGCATAAAATAAACATGAGATGCAACTTCTTTATTATCTTTAGAGATTAAGTGACAACTTGAAATTTAAACATGAAATGCAAGCTTGAAATTTAAACATGAGATATGCAAGTTCATTTATTTATTCTTGAGAATTTAGTTATGACATAAAATAAATATGGTTGTGCAAGGCATAAACTTAAACATGGATGCAAGTTCACTTGATCTCTTTACTAGAGCTCCTTCAAGACTTTAAGAAAATTATGATTTCAACCCAATATATGTATCTTAGCAAGACAAAGTAAAAAAATACATATTTCATATTCAAACCTCAAGATAAAAACATTATTCTTTAAAGTTTTGCATTAAATGGAATGTTCAAGCTTTAGAGGCCTAACTTGTGATGGATTTACAACCCATATTCAAGGTCCTCATCATCAAGCCATCATTTCATTCCTTCCTAGGCCATTTGGCCGAAACCATGAAAGGAAAATAAGGAAAGAAAAACTGAAATTTTAGAAGCTTTGGAAACTAGTGAAACCTTCAAGTTTTAGAGATCTAACTTGTGAAAGCTTTGCAACCAACACTCAAGAATCTCATCATCAAACCATGGTCTCATCATAAGCTAGGCCATATGGCTGAAATACTTTAAAAAGAAAGGAAGAAGAAACTGAAAATGAAAACTTAAAAGAAAGCTCATGAAAACATCATTTTTGAGCTAGAAACATAACTTGTCTTAGCATAAAATGAACTTAAAACACCTCCCTACCTAATTTGATTTGAAAGAAAGGAAGAGAACTTGGTTTCCTTGAGTGAAATGAAGCAAAATATCCTTGAAAACTGAAGGGAGAATTTGGCCAAGAGGAAGAAAGAAAGAAAGCTTTTGGTGCTCCTAAGACTAGAATTTGTGTAAGTTATGAACTAAGCATCTAAACTATCTTCAAGCATGCCTATTTATAGAGATTTTGCAGCTCATAAATGGACAAAGGAAGGAAGGAAATCTGACCAAAAATTAGAGAAAAAAATAAGGAAGAAAAATCATTTTGTTTGGTGGCTTAAAACATGGAATCATGTTTCCATGTTTTCATGATTCTTTGTTTTCATTCTTTGGATTTTTGTGTAATAATTTTCTGACTTATTACTCAATAATTTCGTGCATTACAGCCTTGTGGAAGAGGATTTTGTGTGTTCCATGTATTATTTAGGTGTAGGCAAGGTATTCATGCAATTTAGAGAATTTACGGTTAAGGGCTTAAGTGAATTACTAAGCAATTTGGGTGTTTTAAGCAATTTTAGGTTCTAATCAATCTAAATAAATAATTTTGACTCTAGATTAGTAATTAGAATTTAATAAGCTTTAATTTGAGCCTAATATTGCTTAGGTTTCGTTAGACAAATCAAAATCTCAAAATTTGCAAAACTGCACAACGCAGGGGCAAAACGGTCATTTAACTTAAAAATGCCCGGACCATCCGACTTAACCAATGGTTAATCATAACTTAAAAACACCTTTTAAAATATTTTAGTGAGGTTCGGACTAGTCGGCACGCAAATCGGAGTTAAAACGGCAGGGGCGTTTTGGTCATTTCGCGTCGAACTCAAAATTGAGATTCTTCTCCTCTATTAACACACATAACACAAACAATCCTTTATTATCCTCAAAACATCCCCTTGAGGATGGGTGGGGCCCACGATCCTCATTTTCTAGTAAAATAACCTCAGGGGCATTTTGGTCATTTTACACATACAGAAAATTGGGGTTTGCAATACTTGTACGAATTGCTCCTAACTTCTCTTCTAACGTTATATTCCTTTATTGAAATTGTTTGGTCTCAAATTTTATATAATATTTACCTACGGTAATTTGGTAATTTCTAATGACAGTAAAAATTCCAGTAAAAATTGGGCGTTACATTACTCCCTCCTTAAAAAGAATTTCGCCCTCGAAATTCGTTACCTGAGAATAGCTCGGGGTATTGTGCTTGCATATCTGATCCAGCTCCCATGTAACTTCTTCGGTTTCACCTCGTCCCCATGCTACTTTGATCAAAGGTACGGCCTTATTTCTTAACTGCTTAACTCCTTGGTCAACGATTCGTGGGTGGTAAGTTAAACGTTAGGTCATCTCTTAATTGTACATGTTCTGGCTCTAGTACATGACTTGGGTCAGAATGATATTTCCTTAACTGGGAGACATGGAAAACATCATGAAGGTTGGACAGACTGGGGTAAGGCTATGCGGTAGGCTGGATCCTACTTTGTTAAGGATTTCAAGCCAAGAAATCTGGGGCTCAATTTCTTTACTTTCATTGCTCGTCCTATGCCTGTGGTGGGGGTGATTCTTAGGAACACATGGTCCCCTTCTTGAAAATCTAGCGGTTTTCGCTTGTCCGCATAGTTTTCTCGACTTTAGCGTAAGAATTTTATCCCTAATTTTCTTAATTTGTTCCGTTGTTTCCCTCACAATATCAGGTCAGAGTAGACTTTGCTCTCGGGCTCATACCAACATAGAGGTGATTGACACTTCCGTCCATAGAGGGCCTCGTATGGTGCCATACCGATACTTGCATGATAACTGTTGTTATATGCAAACTCAATAATGAGGTACTTATCCCAACTCCCTCTTTGATCTAAAACACATGCCCTCAACATGTCCTCCAAAGTTTGGATAGTTCTTTCAGATTGACCGTCCGTTTGGGGGTGATAAGCCGTGCTCAGACACAGCTTTGAACCAAACGCCTTCTGAAAGGCTCCCCAAAACCGTGACGTGAATCGCGGAT
Organism: Dalbergia oliveri; assembly: GCA_030441495.1. NCBI lineage: Eukaryota > Viridiplantae > Streptophyta > Magnoliopsida > Fabales > Fabaceae > Dalbergia > Dalbergia oliveri. Next base: position 4,787,828 of record JAMLFY010000013.1, on the reverse strand, counting down.
CTCGATCAGAGATTATTGTTGACGGTACTCCATGTAATCTTACTATCTCCTGAATATATAATTGTGCTAACCTATCCAAGGAATAAGTCACCTTAATAGGTAAAAAGTGGGCTGACTTAGTCAACGATCCACTATTACCCATATGGCATCATGATTCGCTTGGGTCCTCGGTAGTCCAGTTACAAAATCCATGGAGATACTATCCCACTTCCATTCAGGGATTGATAGGGGTTGCAACATTCCAGAAGGTTTTTGGTGTTCAATCTTCACTTTTTGACACACCAAGCACTTACTCACCCATGTGCACACATCCTTCTTCAATCCTGGCCACCAGAACATCTTCTTCAAATCTTGATACATCTTGGTGGCACCAGGATGAAGGGTGAAATGGCTCTTATGGGCTTCCTCCAAAATATCCTTTCGGAGGTCACCACTAGCAGGTACACATATACGACCTTCAAACCTCCATAAACTATCATTCCCTTGGGTAAAACCTTTCAACTTCAGCTCTTCCTCCTCTAAGGTCTCTTGAAATTCTGTATCTTTCCTTTGGGCTTGAGCAATTCTTTCCTTGAATTCACTCGTCACACTAAGGTGACAAGCTCTTATGCCCTTAGTGGTCAAGGTCATCCCTAAATTTAGGTCTCTAAACTGCTCAATTAACTCAACCTCCTTCACCATCAACGGGACACTTGTAAGGATTTCCTACTTAGGGCATCAGCTACAACATTAGCTTTACCTGGATGATAGTTTAACCCGAAATCATAATCTTTTAAAAACTCCATCCACCTTCTTTGCCTCATGTTTAGCTCTTTTTGATCAAAGAGATATTTCAAACTCTTGTGATCGGAAAACACCTCAAACCTCACTCCGTATAAATGGTGTCTCCAAATCTTTAGAGCAAACACGACGCGGCTAACTCAAGGTCATGGGTGGGGTAATTTGCCTCATGTGGCTTGAGTTGTCTTGATGCATAGGCCACCACTTGCCTATTTTGCATCAGTACACAACCCAAACCTTTCTCGAAGCATCACAGTACACTTCAAAAGGCACATTGGGGTCGGGTAATACTAAAACGGGGTTGAGGTTAGCTTGTGTTTCAGCTCTTGAAAGCTCTTTTCACACTCGGGGTCCATGAAAAAGGGGTGTTTTTCCTAGTTAGCTTGGTCAGGGGTAGGGAAATCTGGGAAAATCCCTTGATAAACCGACGGTAATAACCAGCTAAACCCAAAAAGCTCCTTACTTCATTACCGTGGTTGGTCTTTCCCAGTTCACAACCGTTTCCACCTTACTAGGATCTACAGCAATTCCTTTCTTAGATACTACATGCCCTAAAAATTTCACCTCATCTAACCAGAATTCACACTTAGAAAGCTTGGCATATAGTTTCTTTTCCTTCAAGATCTCTAGTACTATGGTTAGGTGGCGTTCATGCTCCTCGTGGGTCTTAGAGTAGATGAGAATGTCATCTATGAAGACAACCACAAACTGATCTAAATAGGTCTAAAGATCCTATTCATGTAATCCATAAAAATTGCTGGAGCATTGGTTAATCCAAAGGACATTACTCCAAACTCAAAATGGCCGTATCGAGTGCGAAAGGCCGTTTTGGTATATCTTCATCTCTTACCCTAATCTGGTGGTAACCTGACCTCAAATCAATCTTAGAAAACACTCCTGCACCTTTAAGCTGGTCCATCAAGTCATCTATCCTAGGCAAAGGGTATTTGTTCTTCACCGTCACTTTATTCAATTGCCTATAGTCAACACACATCCTCATACTTCCATCCTTTTTCTTCACAAACAACACGGGGCTCCCCAAGGTGACACACTAGGTCTAACAAACTTTTTCTCCAATAAATCCTCCAATTGAGCTTTCAACTCGGTCAACTCTAATGGGGACATCCTGTATGGGGCTATGGATATGGGACCTGCACCGGAAGCAATTCTATGGAAAACTCTATCTCTCTCTTGGGGGAAACTCTGGTATCTCATTCTGGAAATACTTCGGGATAATTTCTTACTATCGGTATCTCATCGATACTTTGCTCAAAGTCTACATCACTAGCGGCTAGGAAAATATAACCTTTACTCTCACCCTTACCACAGTCCATTTCTACAAGTTATGTAAAGACTTATGGGTTTCTTAGGTCTAATGGGAACAGGAAGAAAAGTAATGGTTTTCTCATAGGTTTAACAGTACACGGTTGGCTTCAAGCCAATCCATGCCAAGAATCACATCTAAACCTTGCATGGGTAAGCAAATGAGATCTAAAACAAATGATCTATTCTCAATAACAAAATGGCAATCTAAACAACATTTACAAGTCCTAACGGGTTTTCCATAGGGTAGAAACAATAAGGTCAAAAGGAAGCTCAGTTATATGCAAGTTAAGGGTTTTAACACACGAGTGGGAGATAAAAGAATGGGAAGCGCAGAATCATAAGTACAATTAAGTTTCTACCATACATATTACACTTACCTTCCACGAGATTTCGTGACTTTGTCGTTTCTTCAGCATTAACGGTGAATACCCTTCCTTGGTATTCCTGGCTTGGGATTGGGGGTTGGCGGGTTCCTTTCTGTGCATTCTCGGGAGTAATGACCTGGTTTTCACACCGGTAGCACACGTTTGTTCCGGCTCGACATGGCATGCTCCCATGATTCTTGCCGCACTTGGGACATTCCATGGATGGCACGGGTCGTGGAGGTGCTGCTGACCTCTTTGTGGTGCTTTCCCTTTATTGTTATTATTGTTGTTGTTGCGATTGTTGGGGATTATTATAGCGGTTGTTGTTGTTGTTCGGTCTTCCTTGATGAAAGTTCCTTTGTGGCACTTGTGATCTTGATTGATGTGGAAATGGAGGTCGATTTTGCCTCTTGAACTGTTGACCTTGAGGTGTCAGCTTTTTGATGATATTCTCAGACTTTGAAGTACCAGCTTCTCTGCCCTTCTTCAATGATGCGGCATTTGTTGACTAAGGTAGAGAAATCCCTGATTTCCAAGTGCGCAACTCCACATTAAGTTCTTTAACCCTGACTCGTATTTAATGCATTTCCAATACTCATCAGGGTTACCTTGGTACATCCTTGAGAACTTAATGAGTTCCTCAAATTGGCAGTATCCTGAGCCACATTCATATTCCCCTGGACAAGTTGCATGAATTCAATGTCCTTAGCATTTCTAACCGACTCGGAAAGTACTTCTCGTAAAAATGGACCTTGAATAATTCCCAATCAATGTCCACTTCGGTTGCCTCCAGGAGTCTTCGAACACCAGTCCACCAAAGCCGGCATCACCCTCAAGCATGTGGGTGGCAAAAGTGACCTTCTACTCCTCGGAACATGGAACTACAGCAAAGACCTTCTCAATATTCCGAATCCATTCATCTGCTACATTAGGATTCAGGGTCCCCTTGAAAACGGGTGGATTCGCCTTACGAAATTCCCAAACGAGCATGTTCGGGAATTTCATGTCCTTGATTTATATTAGCTTGACGATCCTGATCCATCCGTTCCATCATCATTCTCATGGTCCTTGCTACGTCGCGAAGTGCTTCAGCGGTCTCATTATCTTGGTTATTCTGTGCCGCGCTCCTAGTCTGTTGTCGTCGTGCCATTGGTCCCTATACACACAAAACGGCAACACTGAGGTGATCAGGCCCAATATTCCATGCAAAGTGAGCAAGTTACCATGGCACTTTCAACATAGTAGTCATGTATTTCTAATCCTCAAGCTCATCCTAATGATAAACATCTACACATGACATTACTAACGTATTATGCTTTAGAAGCATAGCCGTCCAATCCTCAGGCTCGTAGAAGAAACTCTGATACCAAAATGTAACACTCTAGTAATTAACCAAATACACCTAGGTTGAATTTGATTAATGACTAGACTTTACTCTTTGCTTTGGTTCTTTCATCATATTTTGAAAATACTTAGTGAAATTACGAGCCATTTTTTTTTAACATAATTGAAATCGTGAGCCGCGCATAACATAAACGATTAAGCGGTAGTAAAATAAGACATTTAAGAATCTAAATATATCATATTGGCTCCATCACATAACATCCATAATGCACATCACAACATATATACAATAACCTCACTCAAAAGGTGAGTTAAGTTCATACATCATATCTTACATATTCACACCATAGGAAACTATTTATAAGGAAATCATGCCCTAAACTAGATAACCTTAAACTAGATAACCTTAAAAGCTGAGGAAGGCTACTCTAAACTATGCATAACACTCTTAAGACTACTTAAAACTCTCTAGGGCCATGTCTTGGAAACGGGAAGGAACCCGATCCATGACGAGCTTCCTCGGAAGGGGGCACACGAGATGCACCGGGTCGCATGGACGGTCTTCTTGCTAACCTCGGCTGAACAACTGTTTCCTCACTACCCTCTCTTACACGTGGGAGAGTAGAGGAGCTCTCAGAATAAGCATGAGTAGGAGGGTCCTCTGAAGGATCAGATTTCAGAATATCTCGTTCGTGGATTATCTCTGGAAAACCATGGACAGCAGATGAGGCGGGATAAGAACGTAACATTCTTTCATCAAGTGGACGTGCATGTTCGAAAACCATTTCATCGCCATAGGGAGAAGTAGGAGAAAAACGATAACTGGGACAGGATGTGCAAATGGACGACCTACGTAAATAAAAACACGAACCGAGCACCTTCCTTCAAAGTGATACGAATGATGCACGGATCATAGTGGAATTCCCAAGTATGTCAACGAACGAATGTCGCCATCTAAATCTGAAGACAATGACGGAAATAAAGGAAAGGGAGTGAGAATCTTACTAAAGAATTCTAGTAGGTATCTCCTTCTACGGTGTCATCATCAAAGTCTCCAGGAATCTCGGGTTATTATAAAATAGTGAACATACGAAGATTAAATTTTAAGTTCAGAAAATACTTTTACCGAGATTCGACCAATTTTAATTATGCGTCTTATAATGCATCATAATCTTAACATGTCATATTTATAATGAACTTTTCTTTTATCATTACATCATATTCCTCATCATCATCATTAATATAACATGCATAGAAGAACATCATATTTCTCATCATCAACTCATGTATGTTATGCAGAAGAATATCATAATAGCTACACATGGACATGGTGCACATAATTTATTTCTTTAGTACCTTAGGTGACTTTAAAATCTTATCATCCTCATTATTTTCCTTGGGCCACCCTATACTCCACCCTTTTGGGAGTAATCTAGGTTATGAGCTCATACCTTACTAGTCGTCACTAGCATATACTTATCCTTTTTGATAAGTTAAAGTCCTGACTCTACCCTTTTGAGAGAACAGGTTAGGGGGCTAGAATCACCTTTTCACCACCTATAGTTTGATGGGTCCAAGGATCATTTTCTTATAAATTTTAAGTCACCAATAAGTCTTTGCATGTTACAACTCGCAATTCATAATAATTCTAACATTTTCTTATTTACAGTCTTATTCGGAATAATATATATCAACTATAATCATGCATCTGGGAGATTCCAGGAAAGAGAGGTGGGTCACAATGGACACGCTTAAATACCAAATCTTTCCTTAGCCAGAATCTTTCCAAATTGCACTCTTAGTAATACACTTTCTTCCAGGTAACAAAATATGTCTTTATTTCATGCATAAGTTTTCATTGTTTGCAACAGCAACTATAACATACAAACCAGGGAATCAATCAATGACACCAAATTCTTAATAAGCATCAAATCACATTTTAAGTACACATAAAATTACTAGCTTCCCATAAAATTCTTACAAAGTTTTAAAACTCTTTTAGAACTAATTCTTTTTGTTAAACTTGAAAGAAGTCATAGGACTTTAGGCCTAACTTAACCATGGGACCGATTTATAACTTGAAAGAATGTTCATAGTTAAATCTTTCACTTAAGATAAAAGGAGCAAGTCTTGAGCTTTAGAGATTTAGGTGACATCTTAGAATTATTACCATGCTATGCAACCTTATTTTAATCTTATCTTTATAAGGTGATAGCTTGGAATTATAAACATGATATGCAATTCCATTTCTTTATCTTTAAGATTTAAGGTGATGACTTGAAAATTAAACATGATGCAAGAACTTGTAATATAAACATGATGCAAGAAACTGAAGGCGGTAATCCGCAGGGACAAGTAGAGGGAGAAGAGAATCTTAAGCAACCGAGCGGCGGTAGTCCGCAGGACCGGTGAGGGAGAAGAGAATTACATTTTTTTAAGCTCCAATTCTCAAGACTTCTTAAAGAATAAATTCTTTAACTCCAATTATCTCATTTCTTCGCTTATGATTCATAGGCAAGTCTTTGAGCTCTAGGATTTTTAGGTGATGACATAAAATAAACATGCCATGCATTGATTCTTTTAGCCATTATAAAATAAAGTGAGAGCATAAAATAAACATGAGATGCAACTTCTTTATTATCTTTAGAGATTAAGTGACAACTTGAAATTTAAACATGAAATGCAAGCTTGAAATTTAAACATGAGATATGCAAGTTCATTTATTTATTCTTGAGAATTTAGTTATGACATAAAATAAATATGGCTGTGCAAGGCATAAACTTAAACATGGATGCAAGTTCACTTGATCTCTTTACTAGAGCTCCTTCAAGACTTTAAGAAAATTATGATTTCAACCCAATATATGTATCTTAGCAAGACAAAGTAAAAAAATACATATTTCATATTCAAACCTCAAGATAAAAACATTATTCTTTAAAGTTTTGCATTAAATGGAATGTTCAAGCTTTAGAGGCCTAACTTGTGATGGATTTACAACCCATATTCAAGGTCCTCATCATCAAGCCATCATTTCATTCCTTCCTAGGCCATTTGGCCGAAACCATGAAAGGAAAATAAGGAAAGAAAAACTGAAATTTTAGAAGCTTTGGAAACTAGTGAAACCTTCAAGTTTTAGAGATCTAACTTGTGAAAGCTTTGCAACCAACACTCAAGAATCTCATCATCAAACCATGGTCTCATCATAAGCTAGGCCATATGGCTGAAATACTTTAAAAAGAAAGGAAGAAGAAACTGAAAATGAAAACTTAAAAGAAAGCTCATGAAAACATCATTTTTGAGCTAGAAACATAACTTGTCTTAGCATAAAATGAACTTAGAAACACCTCCCTACCTAATTTGATTTGAAAGAAAGGAAGAGAACTTGGTTTCCTTGAGTGAAATGAAGCAAAATATCCTTGAAAAGCTGAAGGGAGAATTTGGCCAAGAGAAGAAAGAAAGAAAGCTTTTGGTGCTCCTAAAACTAGAATTTGTGTAAGTTATGAACTAAGCATCTAAACTATCTTCAAGCATGCCTATTTATAGAGATTTTGCAGCTCATAAATGGACAAAGGAAGGAAGGAAATCTGACCAAAAATTAGAGAAAAAAAATAAGGAAGAAAAATCATTTTGTTTGGTGGCTTAAAACATGGAATCATGTTTCCATGTTTTCATGATTCTTTGTTTTCATTCTTTGGATTTTTGTGTAATAATTTTCTGACTTATTACTCAATAATTTCGTGCATTACAGCCTTGTGGAAGAGGATTTTGTGTGTTCCATGTATTATTTAGGTGTAGGCAAGGTATTCATGCAATTTAGAGAATTTACGGTTAAGGGCTTAAGTGAATTACTAAGCAATTTGGGTGTTTTAAGCAATTTTAGGTTCTAATCAATCTAAATAAATAATTTTGACTCTAGATTAGTAATTAGAATTTAATAAGCTTTAATTTGAGCCTAATATTGCTTAGGTTTCGTTAGACAAATCAAAAATCTCAAAATTTGCAAAACTCACAAAGAGGGGCAAAACGTAATTAACCCAAAACTCCAGGGACCATCGGACTTAACCAATGGTCATTCATAACTTAAAAACACCTTTTAAAATATTTTAGTGAGGTTCGGACTCAGTCGGCACGCAAATCGGAGTTAAAACGGCGGGGCGTTTTGGTCATTTCGCGCGTCGAAACTCAAAATTGAGATTCTTCTGCTCTATTAACACACATAGCACAAACAATCCTTTATTATCCTCAAAACATCCCCTTGAGGATGGGTGGGGCCCACGATCCTCATTTTCTAGTAAATAACCTCAGGGCATTTTGGTCATTTTACACATACAGAAATTGGGGTTTGCAATGCTTGTACGAATTGCTCCTAACTTCTCTTCTAACGTTATATTCCTTTATTGAGAATTGTTTGGTCTCAAATTTTATATAATATTTACCTACGGTAATTTGGTAATTTCTAATGACAGTAAAAATTAGGTA